>CAEFZX010009843.1:0-20916 GCA_903066825.1 Alfaro cultratus | reverse complement strand
TTTTGAATAATGTCAACTTTGTATTAAAAGTGTCATGATTTACCAAATGACACTTTATGACAACAGTCATAAATATTCATGAAGACTTACTCATGTTCATGACAGGTGTTATGACATGTTTATGCTCACTTAAATTCTTCTTATTTTGAACTCCTGACCCCATATCAGTACATTTGCCATAGATTGAAGGCTATGATGATGCTACATAATTTATGTTGTAAAGTTGATCTTGGAAGTAGTGAACATTAACTTTTACAGGAATCTGAATTTGTAGCAACCAGGCTGACATGCAATATAAAATTGGGTTATTAGGTATGTCCCAGGCGCATTATGCCATTTCATAGCACAATCAACTGACTATGTTGCTTCAGTTGTTATGAAAATGCTGAATATATCAAAAAATCACGTTAAAAAAGAAATTTGTCTTTCCATCTGATGCCTTGAAATTGGCCTCTGTCTCTTTAAGGAAGTCGTACCTTTACCACTCCCTCTTCAGCACATTATCACAGCAATGTTTCACCATGATGCCCTTTACAAGCGTTCTTAGGAGCTCAGCAGATGAGCAGTTACAACAAGTGTTTGCTCATTGTTGCTGCCGCTAGTCTGGAGGAGCACTCTGCGGGGAGGGACAGAAGCTCCGAGGCAAAGCTTTGGGTAAATAGGCAGTGCTTCGCATGAGCAGCCGTTATGGCATGGTTGCCATGGGAGATACAAGGATTTCTCAAGCATGCATGAATGAGTCAAAGCAACACTCTGTATGTATTTGATGAGAGGATGACATTGCAGCTTCATATGCAACTCAAAAAAATCTGATTTGCATAATATTATGTAGCATAACATTTGCATGGAACATAATAACACTGGTATTAATGCATACATCAGCAGAAAACCTCAATGTTGGTGTTTTACTTAGAGCTAATTAGTTTTTATTCGAGGTTTTGATTGTTTTTTTTTATATCCTGGATAAATAAATGAGAAGGAAGAACTCTGGAAGTTTTGAAGTGTAACAGAAACATGTGGCTGAATTGTCAAGACATCAGCATAATTGCAGCAAGATGTTCTTCTCTGTAGCTTAGCAATAAAGACTAAGCTCAAGATGTACATTTGGATATCATTATGTTATTCCCCTCTGGGATTAATAAAGTATCATTCAATTGTGGTAAATTTGAATATATGCCTTATTAAGCATCTGTCCTTCGTGACTCCAATGACTTCTGTCATCAATTTCTTTTGTCCTGACATCTGCTGTTATATTTTGGACAAACACAGAAAAAATGGTATAAATAAATATGCAACACTCTCAATCCACTGTCATTTAATAAAATTGAATAAGATATGGATTTCAAATGTTCCATCAAAGTAAAGGAAGAAGTAGTTCAATGCAGCCCTTGTGTCTCGCAAACTCTTGAACATTCATAGCCCAAATGTTTTGGGATAACATTTGGGGTCTGATATGCTCAGTGAGCTGCTTTCAAATTTGAACAACCGCTCTGTTGCCATGGTAACTGTTAGTAAAGTTATAGATGCGACTACGTAAATGTTAGAAGTGCTGCTATTAATGTCTTGGCAGCTTTATGGCCACTGAACCACACATGGGAGCAGGTTTTATGGCTTCTTTTAATGTTTCTGTACCATGCGTAGTGAAAATGCTTATTTTCTTTTAAATGTTGAGCTTCGCACAGAATCTAAGTCATGTATATGCCATGTTTTCCTGAGCAACACCAAGCCCTGCATTGCTTGGCTGCGGCCCATCGTAAGCAAAGTTGCCCTTTGAACAGCTCTAACATCTAACAGACATTAGCTTTATCTGTTAGCCTAATGTGGCTTTTATGTTACTGTAAAAACTGCTTTCGCCAGCAGGTTAAATACAGTGATGGTGGTAAGTTTTCTTACACTCATCATGGGGGCGAGTTTTAACTGACTTTGAGGCTTTTAAAACGTTAACTCAATGGCAATGATTTAGAAACACAAAATATGGGGCTCAAATAGGAATTTAGTGTGGACTTTTTTTTTAATACCCCCATGAATAAAGCTTTAATTTTTGGCTGAAATTCAAGCACACATCCCAACTTACATAATTTTTAATGTGTACTCGTAGTAAAGTTATAGATATGAACTACATAAATGTTAGAAAGGCTCCCAAAGACAAGGAGACATTATGGTTGAACTGCGACAGTTCACAACACAAAAATAATCTATAATCTATGCTCCTCTATTGACAAAAAAAAAAAAAAAAAAATCAAGTGAAATTTTATTTTTTTAAAAATCTGTAACAGTAAGGACAGAGTAATTGATGTAGATAGTATATAGAAAACGTAAATCCAGTCCTCTTGGTCTCCATATTGTAGAGGTGAATATATACACTGCTGGTTATGGGAAAGCATGGCTGTCTTCACAGAGAGTGAACTTACTGATTCTTCTTTTTGTGGTCAAATTGCTCTGATTGTCAGACTTCACCTCCAACTCTAAACCGTATTAGAAATAGTGCCAAATGGAACTAAAATGGTGTTAATGTCTGTGTTGGCACAATAGCGATATGAATATATGACTTTGGTAAAGTACTTTTTAGAAAGTCAAATCGTGGAAGTCAAGCAGTTACAGGCTGGAGCTGAGTGTTGAGTTTAAACAGTAGAAGTCAGAGCTGGTTTCTTTCATTTGCTTTATCCCAACTCCTGACTTTGAGTGCACTGCAAATAAAACTTTTTTTTTATGCATTGCATTGAAGTTTTACTTTGAAAGAGACTCTATTGGCTGCTGCAACTCACAGTGCTTAATGCTCGGCCTAATCTATGAAGCAGGAAAAACATTGAACTAAGTTACGTTTTTTTTGTCTAAACATTCCACTGGAACACCGTTGAGACGTCTAAGGAATTATCAACAGGTCATATCAAAATAGAGAAAAGGCATGAATTGACTCGTTATTGATCTGTCATTTAATTTAACTAGTAATCTTTATCTCATTAGCAAGCAAGAATGTGCAGTAAGTTAAAGCATGTACTATGCTACGGTCTTTTAACTGTTCATACCAAACAGCTAACCTATCCGGGGCTTCATAAATACAATGGCAGTGACACCTCACCAACTGAACACTGCATTAGAGGGGAAGTATTAGGTAAAATCAGATTTTCTTCTAGCTTTGCATGATGGTATAATGTTATTCCCTTATCAAAAACACAACCTGTGGTGTTGCTTTCATTTTTTCATGCATGTTTTAGAGACTCCTTTATCTCCATGGCAACCGTTCAGCTGTACAAAACGCCTGGTTGCTCAACCTCTGAGCTTCGGCCTCACAGAGCAGCCCTCTCTGCAACCTGAGCATCTACTGAGCTCGTTATAGGAGCTGCTTGTCAGTGGCACGCTGGTCAAAACGTTGCTACAGGGCTAATGGAGGAGCCATATTGTGATGACTTCCTGAAGGCGACGTTTCAGAACGAGCAGGAGTTTTATAAAGAGACAGAGGCCCAATTTCAAGGTGTTAAATTACAAAGTAAAAATATTTGATATATGTAGCATTTTTTTTTAACAACTGTTGGTAACATAGTAAGGAAAACACCTAATACTTCCCATCTAAAGGAACTTATAGCACATTTTACATAATGAATATAATGTTAAAAGATATTAGTCATATAGAGAACTTAAATTTCAAGCCTAAGTCTAAATTTGAATCCCCCAACTTTAGCAACGCAGTGTTGCAGACAGATATAATTTTACTTGGATGTGAAGCATAAGGTTCAACTGTTGCCTTTGGCTTAGTTGTCAAAGACTTTGAGATTTTGAGTTGAGAAAAGTGACTTAAGGCAAATAGTTACAATATTACTTTTTTATCCTGATAAATCTCATTATGTAGCGGGATGTTACAGATGTACTTAAAGATACAGTGTTTTTCCGTCAAACTAAATTTCAAGAGTGCACTGTCATGAATATGACCAGTGAGCGAATGTAGAGTATTACTGATGAAATGTGCTGTTATCTTGCTGCCATTTCACTTACTGAGCTTTCAGGCACACACACGTCAGTGGTTTTAATGAAGGATCATGCATCGTAATGGAGACACTTAATCAGCAAATGTTTCTTCCTACATGGCCCGAATCAGTGTCAGGAACAAAAACAAATATATAAATCCTGATTGTCGCAGTGGTGGGTCTGATGTTTATACAGAGTTGGGGAAAATCCAAGAACACGAACACTGTTGTAGCAGCATGTATCAACAAAGTGTTAAATCCTGTCAAGAGGCTGTCAGCAACTCACGGGCAGGAATGGATTTTCCCCGAGGACAGATCGACCTTAAAGCAAAGAAACAAATAATTACGCTTTATCCAAATCTGGGAATCTTGCCATTAAGGAATCCTTTCTTCTTTTTTTTCTGCTACAAGATTTATACCCCATTTACTATATAATCAGATTTTATTGGCTTTGACAGCAGCAGAACATGTTACATCTTCTAATGTTTATGCCACGATGTAGAAAAGCATTGGCTTATGCCCTTTCCAAACTCTCACTAAGTGGGATCATCAAAACATTTACTTTGCTTCTGTTTCACTCGACCATCAGTAGTGCTTTAAAGACAGATATGTTTTTTCGGAAAGCGCAAGCCTGCGCTAAATAGTTACAAAACATAATCCGGTGCTCTGCTCCTCTGGGCCTATCGGCTCTCCAAATTTGGGTGGCTGTCTGAAACGTGTTTCTGACAGCCACTTCATAACTCGTCAGCACCGGGAGGTCTGAGGAGAACTGAACCTCGGGATCATATTCAGCACAGCTCCTTTAATATGAGTGCTTGTTGTTTTTTTCTCCAGCCTGCTGCTGTGTTCGCATGCTGGGAATCTGTCTCTTAAAAACCAGAGGAGCGGCAGCCGATACCGCTGTCACTGCTCACCTTTCATGTCAGATCCCGCTGCGAAGCCAGGTGATTTCGCTTGGCTTTATTTGCACTTGCATAAAAACAATTTTAAAAAACCCACGGGGATCACCATTAGCTTAAGAAGAGTAATAACAGAGATTATCTGCTAACAACTCACAAATGAACTTCTCCCTGCGGTATGAGCTCAGGCTAACGGAGCCGATTGACTCGATTTGTGAAACACACACCACTGATATTTTGTAGGTGTTGGAAGATCTATTCAGCTTGTCTTTGGATGGGTGATTGTGGTTCCAGTTGTAAGATCAAATTGCTTCAAAACGGTTGCGCAATGTGATTTTAAGCGGTGTGTGTAGTCCCGTGAAGAAGTATTGGCGTGCTAACAAATGCCTGCTGCTTTTGCCTTGGTTTTCGTCACGCTTACGGTACATGTTCCAGATCATAAAACAAGTTTTAATGCTGGGTTCAATCAATCAGTCAATCAATCAATCAATCAATCAATCAATCAATCAATCAATCAATCAATCAATCAATCAAGTTTATTGTATGGGACATCTCAGCTTTACATTATGAAAATATAAATCCACTGTACAGTCACCATTTGTTAAACCAGTAGCAGATATTACATTAATTTTGTCAAATGCAATCATCAAAACACATCACATATGTTTGTCAGTGTTCTAGTTATTAGAGGTCTCAAGCAGCTCTTAACAAGTTTGCTTTGTAGTCTTGATTTAAAGGAAGTCAGTGTTTCAGCTATTTTGCAGTTTTCTGAAAGTTTCCTTAAAGGAAAAAAAAAAAGGTCATTGCTTTCCTTAAACCCACTAGTTGTGCCAATCTGTTCCTCGGGTTTTGGCAGTAAATGCCATACGCCCTTTCCAAACAATGTGGAACAACTCTGGTTCCCTCTGTTTCGCAGAACAGTTTGAAAGCAGCTCCGCTGGTGGGTTTCTGAGCAGGAACTGTTTACTCCCATCATTTCTCCGAGTTTATTTTCCAGCTGTTCGGAATGAGCGGCTCCGCCTTTTGAAGTCAATTTTTCTTTGAAACAACCGTCGCAAATAAAAACTCCTGAGTTAGCTACTCTTTCCAGTGTGGTATGTCAGTGGCAGTCAGCCTCGGCACTTTTTCTAAAACAAAGAGAAAATAGTAGAAATTAGGTTTTATTAGGACAAAACAATGGTGTGCACTCAACAATGGCATGCATTCAGTCAGTTTGGAAATTATGGCTTTTCTCGGGGTTGTTGTTTTGATCATTATCTTTTTCTTTATGGTAATAATGTGGACTGGCACACCAACTCACAAATGCCAGTTTTCCATAACTCAGACTGGAGGAGGAGGTTGATCATGTTTGGTCATATGAAAGTGATGGTGATGCAGCAAAGGATTATGGGATGTTTATCTGAAGCAAAGATAAACATCCCATAATCCAAGTGGTTGTCAAAAGGGTATTGAAATATAAGTAAAATGATGTAAATGTTGGTTATCTGCCATAACATCAATATGATATTGGATATTTATATCTGCTCAAATTGTCATGTGGTTAAAATGATGATCTATTAAACACAGTAAGTTAAGACACATAACAGCAAAGGATATCGACGGTCGCACCAACAATTTTAAACCATCCTCATATTTTGTCTGATATCATAAGCACTGAGTTTGAAAATGAGTGTTTAATCAAGCTTTAATCTTGTTGTAATTGTTTGCATCTCTTATTTTGAAGTAAGGAAGGAAGTAGTTCTTATGTTTCCCTGTGTCGACAGAGTTGATTAATAAAAACTGTTCATTTTCCATACTGGCAGCACAGTTTCCTGTATTACTTTAACCTTTCGGCTGTGAAAACATAAAGCGGTCTCACTTCCAGTCCTTTTTTTTTTTTTTTTTGGTGTAAGAAGAACAAAATGCACCAACTACTGATTCTATAAAATCTTTGCTCTATTTTTGGAAAGTACATGAATGGAGATTTAAAGTTTATTTTCCAAAATACCTGTAAAATCTCATCACTCATTGTAGAAAAACGATCAGTCATAAGAGGAGTCTGGATGATGACTACTTTTCTACCAGAGGAAAAACCAGAGGGCAGGAAAATGTGGAATTGGTTATTTTATAAGGGAAACATGTAAACAATGTAGGACACTGCAGCACTGGAGTTCCTCAAAGCTGGATTGCCTGTGAAGCAGTTGCCAGTGTCCTACAGTCGGTCAAAACAGTGAGTGAAGAGGCAGCGTCTCATGGGTGTACTAGTTAACTTTACTAGCACTTGAAGGAGCTCGATGTGGGTCCCATTGTGTGTTTGCATGTAGCAAGCTGCTTTTCTTGGGTTATTTCCCAGTATGTGTGGCATGTTTTTGACATATCTGTGTAGAGGGACACAACATACACAAATGAATCAGCCGTTTCCAACATCGGACCAATGGGATTTCCGTCATCTTAAGCAGGCTCCCAGTAGAACCCTCACTGAACTCTCTCTGAAGGTATTGCTGTCACATGAGGTGTTTTTTAATCTGGAGACATTACACTGTCTTCACTGTCAGATACTTCATTAACTCTGGAGCACAAAAAGGTCTCCAGTGTTTGGTTTATAAGAGACTGAGTCGTTTTGTTATAGCTGAAGGCTCAGAGTCAATCGATGAAAAATTCAGTCATGGTTCCAAAAAACCAGGACATAAGACGCCTCATGCAACGTCACTGAGAACATACCATTCTGTCAGCATATACAAAATAATATGTAGTTTGAATTTCATGTATTGAATTTTTTTTTGTAAAGTGCCTTGTGAATTGATGGTGTCAAATAAATTGAAATGAATTTAAGTTAAATTGACTTCAACAGCAGGCAGGAGTAACTGTGTTTTTCTTGAATGCTTTGCAAAGACTTTCCAGGTCTTCTTAATGTTGTCTTACAATATATATATATTTTTTACTTATGTCATCAAATTCTTCCACTCTTATTTGCTAATGAAATGCCTTTAGTAGGTGATGTTGGATAATTGTTCAGTTTGGCCTGAACAATGGCTGGTCTCCCTGTGCATCAAACTCTGTACAGGTCAACCAATCAACTTGGCGGTGAACTTTTTTTTTTTTTTGTCACCATAAAGAGCAAAATGACTTCGCCCATTTGTTTCCCGTGCTTCCCACCCATAACACTCACATCCACTCATCTCCGTCTGTTGATTTGAATGGATAAGCTGAAGCTGAGGTGAAAGCCTCTGCACCCCATCTGCCTTTTACGTGATGCCTTTTCTTTAGCCTTTCCTGCTCTTGATGGAGCATTGTTTCTTTCCTTTCCTGTTTTGGTTGGGCTTGACAAACGTATAGAAAGAGCTGGCAATCTGGGAGCTGCAGTTTGCGTGAAACATTCGACAGCTTTTGTTCTCTTGGTTCTAGATTTTCCTCGTGAGAACCAAGGAGACAGCATGGTCAGAAAATCTTTATGCAAATAAATTGCGGTGATTAGCGCCGCTGCGCCTGCTGAAGCCTGGTTCTGTGGATAAGTCAGCAATGACCTCTTAATTCCACTCTCTTTAGAACACTTTAAAGCTGTATTTGCCATGGAGCTGGTTGCCATTCAGGGTTGCCGAACTAACTCGGGCAAGGCGGTGACTGGCCCTGATCTATATTAAGAGGACAACTGCAGGTCTGTTGCATAATATTGTCGGATTGGCGCTGACATCAGAAAAGAGGTCAGCCAATGGCGGCTTTCTGCTGGTGAGCCTTTTCAAGTATCAGTTGGTAGACATGTTTACATTACTTTAAATACATTCCCCTTGCTAACGGGGAGTTGCTCCTCTAAACATATTCAAAGCCTTTCCTTCCTCAAAACAATATTAAATTCTAAAAATATAGCTCTGTTTAAATATATCCGCGCTATCTGTAGTCTTTTGTCGCTCTGTGCCTCCCATGCATTGTCATTCGGAACGTCAACCTACAACCCCAAAGCAGTAATCTCACAATAAGAATGTCATTAATTGTTAAAGACTCCAAAGGATGGCTTTAAATAGACCATGTGTAAGATTTATTTATTTTGTTTCTTTTGTCGTCTGAGGAATCCATAAGCAGCTAGTCAAGAATAATTTCTTACACGTCAGTCAAGCTAATAATCAAAAGCAGGTCAATTAAAACAACAGATTGTGTTAGAAGTGAACAAAGATTTTCCAATTCAATCAAAGTTATACCAAATAAATTTACACTTCTAAGTTGTTGTTTTTTTAGTGTTTTACTGTTTTGTTTTGTTTTACATTGTCATAATTTCCCTAATTCACTCCTGTGGTCAATTCGGACGTGTTATTTCTGTTATCTAACCCCAAAGAGGAAGCCGGCAGATATTTGAGCGATTCCAAATATGACACTTGTTTTCCTGAGGAGATAAAGGACTCCTCTCTGACCCTGGCTACACAGAGGAAAACCTGCAAAAGTTTGGGGGGAAGAAGAGTTAGCTAATGTTGTGTTGATAAGAACAAAGTAATATTTTTAGTAGACATTTTTTAATTATTTATTTATTGTGGAAGCACTAGCTGTCCTGCAACTAATGATTGTTAATAAAGATAATTATATTTTCGTACACAGGCGCACCCTAAATTCAAATGAAAAAAATAGCTTGTGTTTTAAAAAAAAGTCTCTGAAACACCGACGTCATCACCGTGTGCGACAGATGGAAGAAATACTAAAAAAAATTAACGAAGGTCCTCAAGAATAACCTGGAGATGTTGCTCAATTATTAACTATTATCTGGTCATAATGACGCTGGATATGGTTCAACTGATAGCCAATTGTTATCTCTCTTGATTCACAGAGTTGGATAGACGTCTGTGTCCATTTCCTGCTGTTCATGACGCTTGGGGTACATTCAGCTGCAACTGGAAAAGTGGTCAATGATATTGACAGAAGAGTCCCTGATTTGGTAAGGTTTGGAAATGAAACCATTTAGGCAACATTTTTAATGATGAATTAGATACTGTTGGTGTTTTCTGTGCATAAAATCACACTAAACATAATTTGATTTTGTCTAAACATTTCCTGCTTTAGACATTATGTCCATTTAGTAAATACCAGAATAATGAAGAATGGAAGTTTAAATAGATTTCCTTGGTGTTAGGTATTGCCTCAAGCACTTCATAATAGTTTGTTGGAATTCCTTTTGACCAAACTAGAACAACTGAGTCAAGTCTGTAGCTTTGCAGTAGCTATACTGGCTACTGCAAAGCATTAACGTTATTGTCCGCTTTTTATCTGATTTAGAAGACCAGGTTGTACATTTTCTATTTGGGAGAGCCATTGGTGCCCAAGTTTTTATATTCTGGCAGAAATCTGGGAATGTCGCTTTCATATTTCCACGCAAACTTCTTCCCGCATGATGCGCTTCATTTTGTTAAGGGCACCTTTTTCTTGTCCAACGATGTCTCACGGGGAAGCGGTGTGTTTGGTAATCCTAACTAACCCTACAACAGGAAGTGTTTAGTTTTATTTTATGCCAGTCAGCAGAAAATAAGTGTGTATGTAAGACCTTTGGATTCCGGATGTCTTCAATAAAACACAAAAATGTTTTTACTTTTGCTACTTTTGTTTCAACAGAGACAAAATATTCCAAAAGATTACAAAATCCCCATCAAGTTCATTCCCAAAGAAACGGTAAGTCGTCTTCCTCTCTCCCTGCGTTCATTCTTTAATAAATAAATAACAATATTAAAAAATTACTGACTATTTGGCTTACCAATCAATCAATCAATCAATCAATCAATCAATCAAGTTTATTTGTATAGCACATGTCAGCAACAAGGCAGTTCAAAGTGCTTTGAATTATAAAAACACAAAAGTGAAAAGTAAAAAAAAAAAAGAAAAAAATGTTCAGTCAACAATTGAGGAACCAGGAACAAACTTTACATTTTGATGAGTGTTGTCATTAAAATCATCAATTTACATCAAATATATTGATAAATGGTCCATTTACTGCAGTTCAAAAGTAACAGGTGGATTCTTAAGATTAAAGAAACTCCGTGTTTCGGCTGTATTGCAGTTTTCCAGGTGTTTGTTCCAGATTTGTGGTGCATAGAAGCTGAATTCTGCTTCCCCATGTTTGGTTCTGGGGATGCAGAGCAGAACCAGAAAACCTGAGCTTTCTGGAAGGTTGATACAATGACAACCTTTGTTGTAGCAAAGTGTCAACCAAGTTTTTTCTATCTTTAAAGTATTTTGGTTCTAAGTTGTTCAGTGATTTATAAACTATCAGCAGTTTTTTTTTTTTTAAGTCTGTTCTCTCAGTGGTAGGACTTTAGAACTGGGTGTTGTGCTCTATGCTCCTGGTTTTAGTCAGATCACCAGCAGCAGCGTTCTGGATCAGCTGATTAATTTTCTTAGGTAGACCTGTGAAGAATCAATGCGATAAACGCGTGGATATCTTTAAGTTAAAAAATGAAAACCTTCACTACCCAAACATTATGACCACTGAAAGCTTAAAAAAAAAAAAAAAACACTTGTAAAAGAGGCATTATGGCAATCACAGGTTACTCACAGTATTCCAACAAACTAAATTTTATGAATGTTTCACCAATAACACGGTGGGACAACCAAGACATTTGGCCATGCAATATGTTTTATCTCAAGGAACCAGGCAATAATCTATCAGTCTGTCAGTCTGGAAGACTCTATTGTCTCCAGTTCCAGGCAACCCAGGTCATACTGTTATGCCTCAATGTGCCCATTTCTTTCATGATTTCTTTAAGTGATACCAGCTGTCCTGAGATGATTTTTACTATTAAAACTGTTGCATATTTTTCACAGATTTTCTTTTTTGTTGTTGTTTTTTCTGTGTTTTTCCTCCAGGGCGACATGTGTTGGGCAAAGTTAAACCTTTACTACTTGGAGGAGAGCTTGAAGGATTTATCTGAAAAGTTTGGAAACATTTCATCTAATAATCTCGACATACAAATACTCATCCAATTCATTGAAGAGAAGCGGATAGGAATCAGTAATATGGCGAGTTCCCATAATCCATTATCATATAAATAATGACTTTGCTGATGATCTAGAAGGCTTTATAGTGGCGTGTGATTGTATCTGCGCATCACTTATGACTAATTGCTAGTGCCTCCGTTCTCATCCTTACAGAATCCACAAATGTTAGAGTTTGAGTGCCACTACAGAGTTGATAAGTGGGAAACAGGGAAATACTTTAACTTTGTCGAGGACGTGTGTAATACTGCAGAGAGAGAAAGACCTGAAGAGGAATGTGATCCACCTCCCTGTCCCACCACACCGATACCAACAGAAGAATCCTCTTCAGGTACCGCCGGCTTAATTCTTCTTGTATTTAGAGGAAAAAAT
Source organism: Alfaro cultratus (assembly GCA_903066825.1). NCBI lineage: Eukaryota > Metazoa > Chordata > Actinopteri > Cyprinodontiformes > Poeciliidae > Alfaro > Alfaro cultratus. The sequence goes on along the minus strand of CAEFZX010009843.1, from coordinate 8,738 downwards.
GTGACTTAGATGTGGAACTTAATAAGAATCAATCAACAAATCTTCTGCAGGAAAAACTTTGTGAAGTCTTTAAAGTTATGTGTGTGATGAAATAGATGAACTACAGCATGTGGGTTTAGGTTTGGAGACAGTTTGACTAACATATAGAATGTTGAACTTTATTTATGATTTGCTAATAAAGACACAAAGAAGCAAAGGAAGATAGTTTTAAATTTTCAAAAACACGTTTATTCACGCAGTAGTGATCCGTATAAACGTTCAGCTCAACTTCATGACAACACGTTCAGAATTATGAATGATTCTGAAATGAGCAGAACACCTTCGAAGTCCCAGACATTTTGAAAAACATCCAGCTCAGCCATTTGGAAATAATATTGCGCTAGTCACACTCTTGAAAAGCTGTGCACAATCAGTTTATATTTTCTACTCAAATGAAGCGCCAACTTTGTCTGACCAAGAAGAAAAAATCCAACAACTGTCGTTTTTTTCCCGTCTCCTTTCTTTTGTCACATGAAAAACCAAAAATGAAACTGTTCTGTGAAACTTTTTCCGAATCCCTGAGCAGTGTAAATAAATCCACTGTTCCAAAAACCAGAGAGAAAGAAGCTTCCTTTCTCGTGAGCATAAATAGAAGTTTCAGTTTGTTTTCCCTAAAGTGAGATTTTTATAGCCATATGAAATGTTTCTGCTGGATTTTGTGGAATACGTGTAAACTACAATGCTTGAATGGAACTGCTTGTTTGCGAACCTCAGAGGGTTATCTTGATTCAGACTGTTGCCGAATTTAAACTCTCTCCTACGTGGCCAATGCTTTAGTGTGTGGCTGATCCTCTTCAATAGCTGAATGGTGGCCTAAATTCTTGTATAACAAAGAGCAGACTGTTTTGTTTTTGGCCTGAGGGGGTCTCAGCACATGTAAATCCTTTATCCTATGGACTGAGAAAAACACAGAGAAGAAGATCTCATGTACAGATATAAGTTTCAAAAGTTTTTTTTATTTTTTTATCTAGCTACAATGGGTCTAGTACTCCGTTGTACACTTTTTTACTGCAGACTATGAGCAAATCATAGCAATTTCATTTAAATCTGAAATTGTCAGGGACTAGCATGCATTCAGTTCCAAGACAAGAAGTCAAGACAAAATCCGTTTTTCACAATATTGTGGGGAAAAAACTACAAATCCAAATTTTTTTTAGAGAGAGGAATCTGTGAAAGTTGCAAAATACCCCTGTTCTTAGTGACTTCTCCATGTGTTTTGGTTTTTATACTTGTTTAATTGTGAATATATCCTTTTCAGGTTAGACCATCCAAAGATTTCAGTTCATTGCTTCAACATATTTTCACTCAAGTGAAATATAAAGTAGCCATCCTACATAGGTTTAATTAAGTAGGAGCAGAAAATAATATTTGGTGAAAATGCTACTGAAGTACTGAGTAACTGACCAAATTACCTGATTAAATATTTTAAAATAATGTCAGCTTATAAACTTATAAATCAGCAAATTCTGGTATTTTAAATACTAAAATGAAGGGGGAAAAAAGTTACTCAAATAAATGTTACTACTAGTAACTAGTTACTACATGCATAAAGCTTGAACAACTTGTTATTAAATTGAATGGTATGAAATTACAGCTGTTAACTCATTAATGGGCTTTATTGCCACCTATTGTTTGGGAAAACAAATAAACTCTGTGTGAATTTTTATATTTTCTTTTACAAGCTTTTGGGTGGCTTGTTGCACAAAGACCAACAACCAACCCAAACGGACCCCCTCTTGGGTCCTGGCACGCCAATTGAGAGAACCTGCCGTAGAAAATGCTTTGCCTTCATACCAAAAAAAGTTCACAATTGACAAAATGTACAGACTGGCTGAAAATCTTTGGGATCTCGTCGGAACCACTGAAAGAAATGCTCCGTTTCCTCCATCTCTGAAGCTAATCTCCAAATCCTAACCAGCAGCTCCTGCTTTGCTTCCGATTGTGAAACTGCTGCCACCTGGCATGGACCATTGTGAGCGAGCAGTATTTAGGGCAGATCTCTTGTGGCTTTTTAGGAGAAGCTTTTAATCTGCCACCATTATTTCCACACAAGAACTCAGCCAGATAAAAACTCAGGACTGGCCTCAGTGCTTAGAATGCCCATTGAGACACGGCTGAGTCACAGGACTAAGGGAAGATGTCCCAAGGTAGCGCGGTGTTTAAAAGGAAGAAAAGGGCTGAAACCTGATTGTATACGTGTTGATTACAGAGCAATCTTCCAATCTTTCCAAAGCACTTTTCTTTTTTTTTTTTTGCCGCCAGATCAGATGTTTTTGTGTGTTGTTTGGGGGGGGTAAAAAGAGTACCTCTGAAATGACTATTTAGCGCCTAACAATGAATGTTTTCATCATCAGACAGTTATGCTTCACTCTATCTGTCTTTTGTCTTCAGTTTTTGTCACTGTCTCCTGAACTCTCTTTTTTTATCTTCTTGTTTTCAGTGCAGCCTACGTCAGGCTATGACACGTCACACAATATCGCTACTAAAGACATAACACGCTCATCAGGTAAAGTCTCTTATCAACTTTTCGATAGACCAACTTTTTCTTCCTGAACTTACTCTTGGCCCGTGATTTTGTCCATCTGTAGAAATAAAAATGAATCAAGGGTTTTCAAGGTTTTATCTCAGAAAACAGCCCAGATTGGGATTAAGTGCTTTTGGGATTGTTTGGCATTTAGGTTAGCTTTTAGCTTTTAGCTTTTAGAATGGTGCTCAACGTTCCTCATTGCTTGGGTATATGATTCATATTTTACTTACAACTGTGTTACGCAAAATTTTTACATGTTTTTTTCACATCAGCAGCAGCAATTCTCCTATTCAAACATCTCCTCCACACATTCCAGTCATGCTTGCAGGCTGAGTTTATTAAGACTCTTTCAATGATGAGCATTTGCTCTGAATTGGGAGGGATTTTGCTCACATAAATGTAACCACTGAGAGGGAGTTGATTTGACATGTATTTGTTGTATAAATATTGCCTTGTGTTCTTCACATGATCTCCCTTTAGCCTTTCTTCTGGCTGTTGGTGAATAGAAAATCTGTGGTAGCTACGTTCAGTTAAAGTTGTTTCCGTGGCACTTGGAGGGATTTTGTACTGTCGCAAAGGTATGACTGGTTTCTGTGGTCATGAAAAAATGGAAGAATCTGGAAGAGCTAAAGATTTGGGAGAGATAGTGTCAATTTGGGAAAAAACTAAGAAAGTAGTTAAGTCCCATTGGAGGGGAATTTATCTTCATCACTGCAGACAAAGCATTTGCATAACATAGCATGAGATTAAGCAACAATCGTTGGGTTATTGCTGTAACTTTTTATTGTCACTTGTGTAAAATCAAATGCAGTGTTGTCTTTATATTCTATAAAGTGCATGGCATCTTTTTTTACCTACATACAAAAAAATGCATAGCAGCCTGGATTAGCAAGATATCAAATTACATTTGGGTTCTTGACTATGGAACCTCTGGAGATGATGATGCAAAGAAGGATTCTTCATAAAATCAAGGAAAATTATAGCTGTTGGTGAATAGAAAATAGAAAAAATGTTTGTGGAAACTTGTAAAAAACAACATAAACAAGATAAATTAATGTTGTTTATAAGAAGTTAAATGAAAACCAAAGACTCGTCTTTACCTCTATTGTCATGCAAGCTGTACATGTTGGCCTACTGAAAATATCCCTTAGTCACCCAGGAGTGTTTTACTTCAACAAAATCCCTGTTGCTTACAATAAAGCATACAGCGGTAGTTAGCTACGAAATTCTCTATTTCTTCAGAGCTCTGAAGATCTGAGACATTCACTGGACAAACAAGAAAGTGCCATTCAGGCTCCAGCTACTTACTTACATAAGTTAATGGATCTGCTGCAGACTGCTTGGTTCCAGATACCACATCACACCAGATGTCTAATGCTGGTTCTACATCAACAGTTTGAGCTGATTTTTGCTGGAACAGAAGGAACTTTTTGACAATTTCACACAAGGCGATTGTACAATAAAATAATGGCACTAATTGATTTCTTTATCTACTATATGTCAAACCCAGTATTGGCTAGAGGCAACAGGTTTAACACTGCTTTAAAGAATTATGGCCTGTTATTAGGAATTTTATGAGTTTTCTTTTTTCTTTTCTATTTTTCCATTCCAGCTTCTTCGCCAAGTCCCCTTCGCCAGGTGGTGGAGAAAAGCCTTTTCTCCTTACTGTTTATCCCCCTGCTGGCTCTAATCTTCCTGCTTGTGTGGAAGGTGAGCTAACATTTAACCCCTGACACGAGGGCATAAAACTTCATGAGTTGCTCCAGAGATAATATCAGTTTCTCAAAGGCTTTTATGGTGATGTCGGAAGATACGTATTTCTTTTTTCCACAGCATTTATTATAACCGTTGGCAGCCTTTCAGCTTTCCGCCGACACTGAAGAGTCTAGTGAGCGTTTAGCGCGTTGTTATTATATATTTTTTAACCCTTTGCAGGTCAGGTCAAGAAGGAACATAGAGCATCCTCGGTCAAATCGTGGAGAAGAAGAAGGCTTTACAGAACCACATCTGATGGCACCTCAGCAGGACGGTGAAACGTCAGAAAAGTAAGCTGCTACTGTTGCTGCTTCTGTCGTTTTCCACAGCTTGTGCATCTTGCAAATGGATGCAATTAGCAACATAATTGTTATTTGTGTCTTGTATTTTGTCTAATCTCTTGTCATTAATGATGTGAGGTCTGGACTCGGTTATTCTAACTTCTGAGGATAGAAAAATCTGCAGTGTACAAGAAAGAAGTGGAAACACAAACCACAGAGTCATATAACTTGATAAGAAGCAGGTGTGCTCTTAAATGAGTGATATGCACTGTAAAAACTGTGAAGTGGTAGTTTTTTGAAAGAATTGGGACTTTGTCCAAAGGCAGGGTTACTATACAGTTACACTATGAAAAGTCATGGAACTTCAAATCGTAAAAACAACAATACATCTGGACCGCAGTGCCTCAGCTGTTTGAGCTTTGAGAATTGGCATTGAGTTTTTAAAGCCCTCACCTTTACTTGACTTCCCCACCTGAATGCCCACAGTAAGCGTAATATACTGTCAGTATAATATGGTCCGATATGTCAGAAGTATGTAGGGTACTACCAGAACTGAGTAGTTTTTATATTGTATTTTCTTCCATATAATACACTAGTTTTATAATTTCCTACTCATTTTAAACAGAAAGACAGTATGTCAATGTATCAATAAAAATGCAATACTTGACCTGTCAGGTTGAATTACAGTCTTCAATAAACTCATATCTTGCTTCTGCTGTCAATGTTTAATCCAGCAGGAAAACACTTTTGCCGAAGCGGGAAGCTAGCATTAGCTTGTCTGAACTTTGTTTTTATGTGACTTGTTCAGAATTCAGCTCATAGCATCTTTCAGTGCCGTTGCAGTTAAGGGTGTGCCAAACAAAACTTTCAGAAAGACACTTAACACTCGATTTTGGATGTTGTAGAGCTAAATATGATTGCTCTGCACTAAAGGAAGCGCTACATAGCAGCTCCCATCAGCTCCTACAGACTAGTGCCAGCAGCAATTAGCAAACAACGGGTGGGAATGCATGTCTGCTGAGCTTTTTATGCAAACTACAGCACTGCTAAGAACTGTTGGAAGCGACATGGAGGAACTGTGTTGTGGCTGCATGTTGGAAAGGGTTGGAGGTTTTTAAAGAGACTGAGGCCTATTTCAAAGCATCAGATTCAGCCATGATGTGAAAAAGAATAACTCAAAATGGTAAAACTGAACCTTAAAATCTAATAAAGTAAAAAAAAAAATTTAAGCTATTTTTGGTATATACAGCATTTTCATACCATCTGAAGGTAACATAGTTATTATGTTAGATCCCTTAAAGGAGAAACATTTAGTACTTATTAACAGAAGAAGAGAAATGGTCAAAATAACAAAAACGACACGGTGCTTTCAGACTTCAAATAATGCAAAGATAACACCTTCACATTAATTTCAAAAGAACAATTCTAATGTTTGAACTCAGGAAGAGTTCACAAACCAATATTCAATGAGGCTCAGTGCAGTGGTCTCTCATTTTTATTTCCAGAGCTGTAAAACAATCTCTTCTTTTCTTTCCTACTACTTTAATACTAGCGCCAGGTAAGTAGTACTACTCTTTGAAACAATGTAATTAATGATAAATTGCAAACATTCAAAAACCAGACTCGTTGTTGCTCAATCTGTCGGTTCAAAACTGTGGCAGATTTCCTTTCTCACACCCGTGCTGTGCATGGCTCGCTCTGTGTGCGAGCCAAACTCTTCCAGCAGGGAAATGAAAACAGTGTCATTTGAATCTCAAGGCTGCGGCTTCTCCAGTAAATCCGCCATGGACAGTCACAAGGAAGCATCGCTCGCAGACCGCAAGCGAATGTAAATCACTTGAGACCAGCGCATGACGCACAGAACGGTGAAATTAGAATATGTCTAATTTTCAAAGAGGAAATATGCCGCGTTTAGATGACGTTAGCAATTTATCCAGATGCATTACGGCACATTAAAATCTTTTTCATTTTACGTACAGTGGTCACACCGCTTTCACACGATGAGGGTTAAAGCATTCAATGGAGCAGTGAACACACCGCCCACTGCTATCACCACCTGCAGAAACACTTTAATGAAAGTTGCGTAAGTTGAATAAAGTGGAGCAAATGATTTTTAAACGGAGTTTCACGTACAGTGGCTGGCTAAAGCATGCACAACTCTTAAGCGTCTTTGCATTTTACGATGTTTCAACCTCAATCCTCACTGCTTTTATTGGGATTTCATGAGTCAAACTGACAAAGCACCACACCTCTGTGACGTGGAAGCAAAATGATGTAGTGTGATGTTTAGTTTATAAATAAAAATCGGGAAGAAAATGGAACTTGGCGACTCTTTACGCAATCTTTTTCAAAACTGCTCCAGCTCATCTATGTAGCCTGTGCAACGTGTCTCTAAGCAGCAATTTTCAAGTCTCCAAATTCTCAGTTAGACTTTAACTTGCTCATTCTAACACAATGAATATTCATTGAGCTGGTCATTCTGTTGTTGCTCTGAACGTATATCTAGTGTTGTCCTGTTGGAAGGCAAACCTTCTCCAAAGCCTCAAGTCGTTTCCAGCCTCCATTGGTTCCCTTCATCTTTTTATGAGTGTTTTTTTTTTGTTTTGTTTTGTTTTCTGTGCTTTTATTTGCAGTTTTTAAAGTGGCTTTCTTTTGATTCGTCTTTGGGTGGCAATCAAATTCTACTTGCTAATCTGGTGACTTTATGAGGGCAAATCGCTTGATGATTTTAGAGGTATCAGAGTAAAAGAGGCTGGACACATCACTGATTTTTATGCCCAAAGATGTTTTAAAAGTCATATGCAGTTTCATGAAGGTTTGTGGTTCTAACATGACAAAAATGTTAGAGATTTAACAGCGAGATGATTTGCCCTGACGCCCTCTAACCCTGCTGTCCTTTTCCAGAAATGCGCTCAACATCCCAGCAGAAGTGTAAAACTCTGCAAATTAGAGGGCGCCAGCATATTTGGTGAGTTATTTTATTTATATTGAAACGTTGTGTCCTACATGAAAGCTGGGAAAAGAAAAGAAATGGTCCTTCTGCACTTCTCTAACACCTTTCTCCACATTCTCCTCCCCAGGGCCGTGCTCTTCTCTCTCTCTCTCTCTCTCTCTCTCTCTTTTTTTTTCATCTGTCGGTGTTCAAAGGTGAAAGACAAACACGAACCTGCACACCACAGTGAGACTGCAGACGTTGAGAGGCCTGTTTTGACTGCGCTCCAGATTAACGGTGGCAAACATGGACTGCGAGTTTTGTCAGGTTCAGTCAAACCTGACGGTTTTTGTTTTTGCTTTTTTTATAAGACAACATTATCCCCGTGCTTTTTGAAAAGGACTAAAGATTTTAGCCGATAACCTATACCCGTCCAAGCCCCAGACGCTGCCGGCTCCAAGCTATCATCCATCATGACCTGCTGCATCTCTGCATCTTCGACCCTCTGGGGACAACTTTGCATATTTAACAACTTCTTCTTTTTTTCTTTTTTTTTTTCCCTCCAGGTAAAAAAAAGAAGCTATGTTTGCTTCTTCTTCTTCTTTTTTTCCGCCTGCTTTTCAGTCATCAAAGAACAAAGACAGTGTGACTGATGCCGGCAATATCTTGTTTGAACTGGGGCATGAATTTCTACCTCTGGTAACGCTTCATGTTAACCACATCCTCAACAGCTCCCTCACTTTTCTTTTTTTTTTTTATCCTTCAATGTCTGAGGTTCTCAAAAGAATAGCAGTGCTGAGTGTGGTTGGCCCCAAAGTTTAGTCACAGTAGTCTGGCTTATGTATGTTCCCCACAAGAAGAAGAAGAAGAAGAAGAAGAAGAAGGGGGGGGAGTGGAGGGTATGATGTATTTATTTATTGGTGGTTGGCACTCAGTGGCTACTCTTCCAGAGCTGAAAGATTTTGTTTAACGGCACCTTTTACTCATGGGTCACATTTAAAAGTAAATAAATAAATAAAAAATAAATCTCTGTACCAACATATTGTAAAGCTGAACACATTATCCTCTTGAGCAAATTATGCTGTCTATTTCAGTGTAGTTGGCATATATATATATATATACTGCTCAAAAAAATAAAGGGAACACTTAAACAACACAATATAACTCCAAGTAAATCAAACTTCTGTGAAATCATTGGTTAATA
>CAEFZX010009842.1:0-15026 GCA_903066825.1 Alfaro cultratus | reverse complement strand
GACCACACCGCATTCCCTCCAGCAAGAGGACTGTGAACCACCCAACTTCGATTTCTGCTTTGGTGTAATAAAAAATCAAGCCACAGAGCTTCTTGACATACAGAACTTTGAGCCCAAAGCTCTGGATGCCTGAGCCATCTGTCTGTCTGTCTGTCCGTCCGTCCGAACACGCATCACCTTAAACTGATGGCTCACTAACAGACCTGTGAGCCTCTTGCCTTGTGGGAATTTGTTCTCGGAATTAGAGCAAAGCAGCAGGTTCAGAAGGAAACGACAAGCATTCTTACGTCCTCAGACTTTATGACCTCCGCTCGCTCCACGTAGACCAGCTGGCACACTGCTTCCTCAATGGAGTTGAACTGGCGTCCGTTGCAGGCCGTGTAGAAGCTGTCGGCGTCGGCCTGGGAGACGCAAAGCAGACGGCGAGTTGAGAAACGGTCGAGTCACGGCTCAGTTACCTGGAGCGGCAGAGGCGCTCCTGATTGGCTGATCCAACTTTCAGAATGTTAATAATGCTCACCAAAATAAATAAAAATAGAGTAGTAGTAGTAGTAGTATTAGTAGTAGTAGTAGTATTAGTAGTAGTAGTAGTAGTAGTAGTAGTAGTAGTATTAGTAGTACTAGCAAAGGAAACTGCCCTTTCCCGGCAAACCCGAACGATTTAGGATGTAAATCAATGTTTTACAAACATTGTACCTTATGTAAAACTCATAGGCCCATATGAAGTTTCATTATTGTTACATTGTTACTAATGTATACAACACCCAAATATATGAAAATGCCGAGATAATTTCCATTTGGAAATTAGGGTTGCAACTAACGATCATCTTAGCTGTCGATTAATCGGTTAAGCAGAAAAACAAACTGGAATATTCTTTTTGAATTTTTTTTTTTTTGCAATGTTATATTACAAGAAATACATTTAAATGATGCAAATGCTAAAATGAAATTTATTTTTAAATAAAAAAAAAAAAAATCAAAATTTTATTGCCTCAAATGCAACAACGCGGAACTGCATCGCTAATTTGTTGTCTGTTTTCTGGATCAACCCATTAACAACCAGACAGCAAAGGATTTTCAATAGCAGACGGAGTTACCTGAGAGGAGAATTTGATGAGAACCATGTACTGGTTGGGAGTGGAGTCCCGTATGATCTTCATGTGCTCCATGACGTCGTTAAACGGAGCCATGAGCTTCATGAGGTCGTGGCTGGTCATAGTGGCCGGCACGGTCAGGATGCACACCATGGCGCTGCGCCGCACGTCTTCGGTCAGCGACGTCATCTTACTGCGGCCAGATTGGACAAAAAGAGGCTTTTTACATTCACAAAAAGATGTATTTATTTATTTTAATGCTGTATTAGTAGTAGAGAAGCAGGACATCCCAGTTCACATCAGGCTTAAGGATTGTGACAGATTTGAAAAACTTGAATATCCAGAGCCCTTGGTGCCTTATAATCAATTAAAACATAAAAAACAAAAATGACACATCAGCCATGAATTTACAGGAAGGAAAGACATGAAGGAGGGACACAAGGAAAAAAAACATAAGGAAACAAGAAATAAAACGGAAAGAGGGAAAGAATTTAGGAAATAAGGAAGAAAAGAAGATATGAAAATACATTAAAAACTAAGGAAAATAGAAGGAAACAAGAAAGGCACTAAGGAAACAAGCAAAGAACTTAGGAAAGAAGAAAAACCAGCAAGGAACTAATGAAAGATAGAAGGAAACTAGGAAGGAATTAAGGAAAGAACAAGACAACTAAGGAAACAAGCGAGGAACTAAAGTAGAAGGAATCAAATAAGAAAAGAAGATAGGAAAACACAAGAATCTGAGGAAAGACAGATGGAAAGACACAAAATAGGAAGTTAAGTCAAAGAAGATAAGGAAGGACAAAAAAAGATGAAAAAAGGATGGAAATAAGAGAGAGAATGAGGAAAAAGAAAGGAGAGATGAAGGTAAGATGGAAGGATATCAGAAAGGAAGAAAAAAAGAGAGAGGCTGTTTAGACAGTGCAACACTGGACTGGAAATAAAATCCCTTCTCTTTTCTTATTTCCTCCATAGTTATCCAGATCTGAAAAATACTGAAATTAAACTCCATCGTCTTCCAGGCTGGAGGCGGACGGAACCCAGTGTCAGTTTTCAAAACCCACAATGACTCACTTGGTCTTGTAGAGATGCATGATGCCGTGGACGATCTCCACCGACGGATTCCCGCTGAAGAAGGAGATCTGCTCCGGTAGCTGCTTGGAGGGCGAGTCCGGAGCTGTCTGCGAGGCGCCGCTGGTCTCCTGGGAAACCTGGGTCTCAGTCCGCGCACTCTGAGAACTGCTGCTTCCTTCGTCACTTCTCGCTGCAAGAGGAAAGAAAACGTTAGCTCAATCAGAGGCAACGACCATGATCTGCTGAAAACCATAAAGTGTGATCAGTTCGTCACATAAACACTCAGATCCAAGCATGAGTCAGTTAAAGCCCTCCATCAGCAGTAGATTCTGAAAGTGAGGTGTGTTTACAATTGCTGTCAATTAGATTTAGGAGAAGAAGGATTCTACAGGTAGTTAGAGACCATGTACACCCTATGAAGGAAACCTGATAGTTGTGGTCTTATTGTGCAGACTATTGTGCTCTGTCACAACACAAAAATGCTTCCGAGAAGGGGTTCGATCTATTTTACTATCTCTGGGAAGTGATGGGCAAACAAGTCCACCCTGTGGACTTGACCAGTCTCCTGCCCATGCCTTGGTGCCACAAGCGCAATTGGTGGTAACGGCACTTGCAGTGTCGGCTTCCGGCAGCTGACACCAGGGTGAAAGAGCTGATGCTGCTGTTTTGTGGGATGTCGATGCAGGTATTCTGGCAGCTTCCACTTTCCATCAAGTAAATGCTGTCAAGTAAAAGCTTGAACTAAAAGGTTCCTGGAGATTTTTAGAATCTCATGTTCTGTTCTTTAGGCATAACAATGTTCAGGTTGGTGGTTTGTGTCAAGGTAACATCTAGGTCCAGGTCAAATTAAGCACAAGGAGCAACAAGGAGCATCAGCATCAGCTCTTCAGATGTATAAATGCTTACCTGAGGAGGCTTCATAGGTTTCTATCACCATGTCCCCCACGGCTCTGCTGCCCATATGCTGGTGCAGGATGGCTGCTCTCTCCAGCTCACTCTTCCCACTCAGGGCATTTTTGGCTAAACCGAGACTTTTTTCCCGGAGCTCCTCCTCGGACATGCCTTCAACTAGAGGTGAAACAAACAAACAAAAGCCTCAACATCAGAGGAGCACAACACGCAGGCTAAGAGAAGCAGAGCTGCGTTTACTGCCACTGCTGGTCGGTCTTTAGCTCAGAACTAACTTTCAAAGTAGAAGCTCGGAGATGCTCACTCACCAGCAGAGTATTGAAAACCTCGTGGAAAAGGAGACTGGTCGGCTATTTCCAGACGGATAACAACCAGCGACACACTCATGTGTTAAAAGGGAAAGAGAGCAGTTGAACAGAAACAAAAACAAACAGCTGACAGCTGAGTTAGCTCCACAAGGCTAGCTGGATGACTAGCAGTTCACTTTGCGCCCCCAAAACTGCCAGCTTAGAGCAAAAACAAAAAACAAAAAATAGATCGAATTTTTCTTTTTAGTTCAGACAAACAATATATTAACTTCCCTGCTTTTAAATGTAAACATTATATTAGTGTTATGATGTTCAGCTACCTAAACTTCAGGTAGGTGGTCTAATGCTAGAGGGATCCAATTCTTCCTCTACGCCACGAAGAGCTACGGAATGATTTGGTGCCCCCTACTGGTAAGAACGCGTAATTATAAGATACTGCTGGGAGGGATTGAAGAAAAAAAAAAAGTAAAAAAAAAAAAAATTGTCAAAGCCAAAGAGGTTTAAAAATGATTAAGAATCTTCCAAATGTCAGATATTTGTCTGACAAATTAAATATAATTAAAAATGATTTAAAATCATACAAGTTATTCGACAGCATCCTGTAAAAGCATTCAACTTTGAACTTTTTCATTTCTTATCAAGTTTGACAGAAATCGTCACACCCACTGAATTCAGTGGACTTCATGTACCAGACCAACAATGGAGAACACAATTCTAAATTAGAAAAAATTTGATGTGGGTTTACAATTTTCTTACGTATAAAACCTGTCACACAATCCTATGATGATACTAAACATGCAGTCCATTGGAATAGTATATTATCAAAACATGATTTTGTTGGAACAGCCCAGCTGAAGTCAGGAAATAAAATAAATTAAGAGACTGTGGCAAAACCAGAAAAAAAATGCTGTTCAGACCCTCTTGATCCAATTTAACTAACATTCTAATAGGTTGCAAAGAAGTTGCTTTGTTTGTCTGGCACATCAAACCCAGAAATTGTCAGCTTCCTAAAATGATGGCGTAAATCATCTTTTGCCAAAGAACCCCTGCCCCAAAAAAGAAAAAAACCCTCACTTGGCAAAAAAGGAAAAATGACGTGGGCCATTATTTTAAGAAGGTGACAATATCATACATTGAATGCAACAGAAAATGTGAATAAGTTCATGAGATGTGAATAGGAAATGCATCTATGGAACTCTGACTTTTTTTTCTGTTGCAGTGAAGAGACAACATTACGCATAAAATGTCACATTTACTCTTTATTTAAAAAAAAAAAAAAAAAAAAAAAAAAGCATTGACATTCCAGTGTTTGTGTTTTTCCATTTTCTAACAAAAGGGGGCGATGAGACGACACTAGATTGTCAAACCCTTATTGTGAGCACATGTAAGACCACCGACATCTTTCCTGCAGCCACAAAACCAGACAAACAAAATAAAACAAAAAAATAGGGAAAAAAAAAAAAAAGGGCTCGACTTTTAAAAACAACACAAAGTTTTATCGGATATGGAAAAAAAAAAAAAAGAGGAAATAGGAAGAAGGTGTTATTAGGGATACCGTTTACTATATGTTCATATTTCAATGCTAAAGTCAAAAACCCCAACAAGGGGATCAACAGTCATCAGTGCTCCCCCAAGAGAGGCAGTTCTTAAAAAAACAACAAAAAAAAAAGAAAAAAAAAAAAGCATGACAAGATTCAGTTTTTTTTTTTTAAAGTGGGTGTCAAAAGCAGGGAGGGACAAATGATCCCTTTCTACTTTAACTGCTTAAAAAACAAAAAAAACAAACACAAAGTCCTTCGAAAAGGCTGCGCTCAGATTTTATTTACACTTAGGTCCAATGTTCTATTGGTTGGAGACCCGTCCCAAAGCAGAATGATCGCAACACACACACAAACACACACGCGCACGCACACACTCAAGCGTCTGGCAAATGGGTGTTTCTAAGTGTGTCACTACATACAACGTTATCCGTCGGTTGCATAGAGACGGATTCTTCTCACCAGAGCAGCGCTTGTTCCTGGTAAACATTCAAGTTCGGATCATCGCTTGAAATGATCCTTAAATAATGGGAATCAGTCGAGTTTTAAACCGGGTCAACAGACTTGTTCACAAGCACCACTTCTGTAAAAGAAAAAAAAAAAAAAAAAAGGAAAGGAAAAAAGAAACATGGACACACCATTTATTAAAAAAAATTTAAAAAATTAGCTCGTCTCTTTGTAATACTGTAACTACAGGTGGTTCAAAGCAACACACAAAAGACAACTGCAACAAAAGACGACAAAACTACTCTGAAACGCAGGAGGGGGATTATCTGTCAGTCTGAATGGCTCCCTGCTCGGCTGCCGCCCCAAAAAAAAAAAGAAAAAAAAAAGTTGCATTTATCATGAAAGATAGAAGCAGCAGGGGGGAAAAAAAACAAAAAAACAAAGCAGCACGTCGACAGATCCTTCCTCCCTCGGAGCTGAAGTTGTGCGTCTCGCCGCGATTGTTCTCGACGTCACAGGAAAACAGGAAACTCGGCGATAGACGGGATAGTGGTTCATTGTGTCTTATACTCTCATTCAGTCGAGGAGTTACGGTTTATATTATGTACAATAATTTATTAGATTCTAAAACTGTATATTCATTTTTTTCTTCTTCCTAATGTAAGATAATTCTTTAAAAGAGAGTGCACCTTTTTTTGTTTCGTTTTTAATTTAGCCGATGCTGCATCAGTTCATGAGGGTTTTTTTTTTGTTTTTTTTAAACTTACAGGCTTTATGCACTATTAGAGTTGCAGGTGGTCCAGAGAGGCGAGGGGAGGAAAAATAAGAGCTCCAGACAGAAAGTAGTGAGGATGGCTCGGAACCAGACAGCGTGGCCAGGTTTTCTGCTCGACTCGCAGGGCAGAGCTGGTGGGCTGGTAGGTGATGGAGTGCGGGGCGTACAGTCATCTTCAGTCCGGGGTGTGTCGGTTTTTTTCAGATTTTAAGGTTCTTTATAGTTTCGGCTCTCTTTTTGAGTAGATCTCCCACCTCCTGTAGCGAGCGCAGGTAACTGCTCTGCACCTTGTCCATAGCAGCCTTCGTAAACGACACCTCCTCCTGAAACACAGAAATGTCAACCGCTATTTTTTTTCCCCCCCACTTTCAAAAGCATTCAGATTCTAACTTTTTATAATTTACATATCCAATAACTCAATTCAATGCATTTTATGCGGTACAGTGGACCAAAAGGGAAATTAAATGTCATCCTAACTCATATCAGCCAAGTATCCTTAAAAAAACCCCCAAACAAACAGAAAAATCAGTGTGAATGATGATCTTGGGTAGCAGTCAGTCTTCCAGCAAATCTGAAAAAGCCTCTGACTAAAGACTGTTGCAATATTGTCGTGCTAATCCACCTCATTTGATTTTGCTGCTCTTCTTTAAATTTCTGTCATGCTACTTAGTCGAAAAACCAGGAAGAGAGATGACTGAGATATCATTTTTGGAATGCTAATCAGCTGCTCTTGGTGGTAAAAAAAATAATAAAACATATCTTAGAAAAAAAAATTAAAAATCCTTGTTGCCACAGTTGCACATCATGAAATTGTTGTCTGACTAACTCAAACTTAAAACATTTTAAGACCATTATGAATGGAATTTAAGACCTACTGCACCCCAGAAATGTATGAACTTCGTCCATCCAACTGCTGATAAATTTGCACTTATCCATGCTAGATGCAAAAAAGCTAGCTAGCTAGTAAGGTATGCTAGAAGTTAGTTAGCAACTCAAGCTTTTGCCTGACAAAAAAGCCCAACGAGAAAAACCCCCCCAAAAAAAAAACCCATACAATATACAAAATTAAATAGTGCTGCCACGACAAAATATAAGATTGTGATTAACGTATTACAGGAAACTTACTTTTTAAAAATGCATATTAGGCATTTCAGGGCCTTATTTTTATATACATGAATTTATGACTTTTTTAAGGATGCGGACACTGTGTGAATGCATATTAAGGTATTTGATATTTGAACTATTAAAGTAGGCAAATCTAAATATGGTCCACTGTCGACCAGCACGTCTCTTTTTCCTACATTTGAATTGTTTTATTGTCCTTTATATAATATGCAACACATTTTAAAATCAGAAACCACCCTTTTGGTTGAATGACAATATTTTGAAATCTATATAGAAGTTTTTTCTCATTTTGCCAACATTAAAGGACATAAATCTGATAGTGAATATTTGGCAGTGCCAAAGAGATTTCCTTATTTTGGGTGACTGTCAGACACACCCACCAGGTCAAATCTGCATGTGTGATTAGCAATAGTCATCTCACTGATGCCAACTGAGTGACTTGGTTGCTATATTTAGCAACTTTTTACACACATGCACAAAAAAACAAAACGACAAAATTAAAACGGTATCGTATTGGCCAGAAAGATGCTACAAGCAGTGCATCATTAACAGAAAATCTCTGAAAAACATGCAAAAAGCTGGTCAACAATTACATTAATGTTTCAAATGCTGTCACACCAACAATGAACTTTCTATTTACCATTTTATTGAGTAGAAATATTTTTTGCACATACCCTTGAGCATCCTTCCAAGGTTAAACTGGCCAGTTTTAGGGCAGTAATGCCAGACTCTTGCCCCCTGATGTGCTCCACTGCCTGGGTAAGTAAGTCCTGCAAGTTCCCAGTCAGCTCCTGGAATCCACACACCACCAACGGCTGCAAGCACAGGACGACGACACGACAGGGAGACAACATGAGACACACCCATACACGGATAGACACCTCACAGAGCTGCAGAAGAGGAGTGTGTGTGTGTGTGTGTGTGTGTACCATTGCAGTATTTGCATCCTTTTTCTTCTTTTTCTTCTTCTGTAAACTTGTCTTCAGTGGTCGCAAGATCTTGGCACAGTAGCTAGCACTCCACAACACTATGCTCACTGTCTGCAGAACAAACCCGACAAAGTGTTTGTTTCAAATTATTAGAGTATTAGAAAAATAAATAAAAAGTAGCAAAAAAAAAACAAACAAAAAAACACATTATACCTCAAGAAAGAAAACTAGATTTTCTAATAAAGATGGTTGGGTTTTTAATTTGCTCCCTTTCATTTCCAATAAGTCTCCTTTGCTTTTATTAAGTATTTCTGTGGAGAGAACATAGAATTATGAAGCATATGAAACAAAACAAATGGAGCCTAAAATATAACTCAGCTGGTACCTCACCTTGAAGTTGAATAACTAATGACTTAAAAATGTTACAGATCTGAATTTGAAGCTCCGACGATTCATCTAGGACAGTGAACAGACACACACACGCACACACACAAAAAAAAAAAAAAACATCGTCAGGTGGAACACAGCGAGCCATTCTTCATCGAACCTCAAAGCTGAGGTCATTTCCTCTCACCGAGTCCGGCTGTTTCCAGCTCCTGCAGGTTGACCGAGAGCTGCAGCGCCGCAGCCTGACAGTGGCAGCTGCCGCCGGACAGCGCCGAGGCCAGCCGGGTGGAGGGGGGGCCCAGCAGGGGGTACTGGGACCATAAAAGAAAAACAATTGCTGTATTGAAGAGACGGTGTTGTGTGTTCTCCAGTCACATAAAATAATTTTATAGTAGCAACGTTAACTTCAGTCGTCATAAAAATGCGATATAGATCAAATATGACTTCAATTACAAAGACAAATTTCTTTCAACACCTTAAAGAGCTTCTGTCTCTTTAAAGATTCCTGCTCTTTCTGAAGCTCCGCCTTCAGGAAGTCATCACAACATGGCCCCTCTATTAACCCTTTAACAACGTTTTACCAGAGATCCACAGAGAAGCAGCTCCTATACTGAGCTCAGCTGATGTGCAGTTCCACCAGGTGTTTGCTAATTGCTGCTGGCTAGTCTGAAGGAGCTGAATGGAGGAGTCTCAAGGGAGGGGAATCTTGGAAACAGCAGCTCAGAGGAGGAGCTTTGTCCTCAAAGGCGGAGCTAGGTCCACCCAGGTGTTTTGAACAACTGAATGGCTGCCACAGGTGATAAAAGGATTTCTCAAACATGCGTGAAAGAATGAAGGCAACACTCACAGGTGTGTTTTTGAAAATAATGTAACATTATAAACATGATGTAAAGCTCAAAAAGTTGATTTTTGGAGCTGCCCCTTTAAGTAACAGTGCCTCATAACCTGTTCTTCTTGCTGAGAATACACACAAATCTAGCCCAATACTAACAGAGCAAGCATCAGAGCTGGCCTGACCTGTACCTGTGTGTGTTTCTCTGCGATTTGCGCTGCTGCGTGCAGCGTCTGGTTGAGCTGCGACAGCAGGCTGCGGTGGAGCGAGCTCCTGTCGCCGACGCCGTTCTCGTTGGATATCTCAGAGTTCTGCTGCGAGGTGGCGTGTCCCGACGGCGTGAGGGAGGCGAGCAGGCGCAACGTCAGTGAGCGGATCCGCAGCCAGGCCTTCTCCTCCTCCAGAGAGCGAGTCCGGTGCTCATTGGTTAACTGCCTGTAAAGGGGGAAGAGGAAAAAAACAAAAAAGGCAAACATGTGGGTTCACTTTTTGCTTCTGCGAAAAAGAAAAGAAAAAAAAATTCCATACCTTTGTTTAGGGTCCCAGTTTGTGAATACAGTAAGGTCTCTGTTGTCCCTTAAAGTATCCCAGGGGACATCGTCTTCCTCTGAAGACAAAGACATGGCCTTAACACTTTCCTCTAGACTCAAGACGCTGAAAAAACAAAGACAGCTCAATCAAAGGAGAACCGCCTGCAAAACCCGACGGCTGTTACTCTGCGGCGCCTGGCCTTACACGTCCGCCTCCAGGAACAAGTCCAGCAGCATCCTCTCAGTGCGGGCCTGGGCGAAGTGCAGCGATTGGTTCAGCCGGTTCCTGAGAGCAATGAACTCTGGGATTTTTTCAAATGCGCCGTACTTGTACGCCTGGATGATGTACTCGGAGGTCTGGAACGGAGCGGCAGGGAAAAAAAAGAAACGGTGTTTAGGGAGTCGAGGGCGGTGGGAGGGTGAAATTCGGAGCGGGAGAAGTGGAAACACACGCTTACATCTTTCTGGTTGGAGTGGAAAAACCTGAGGGAGAAGTTGCAGGACTGGGAGGCAGCGGAGAACTGACCCAGAGACTCGGCGTAACGCGTTAAAAGAAACCTGTGGGGCAAGAAAAAAAAAAGACGACAATCAGAATCTGTAGGAAGAATGTCAAAGGAAACTGTTACCATTGTTAGAAAGTAAATTATATACAGAGTTTGAGCAGTAATATAAAAATTTTAAAGCACCAAATACAAAAAAAAAACAACAAAAAAAAGCTTCAATTCACTATTTTACGACATTATTAATAATGTCTTGTGATTGAAATTCTATAGCAAAGTAAACTAAAGCCTAAGAAATTTTAAGTTTTGAAATGTCTCTGAAACACTAATTTCACAAAAAATATATCAAAAGTACACTAAAGGGATGCTGTGCTCTGGCATTTTTGGCAAAAAAATATGTTTATTTGGTTGTTTTAAAAAACTGGGAAAAAAAATAAATATATATATATCTTAAAAATGTTCTTGGTAAGTTTTCTAGCATTTAGCAAATATAAATAATTTTGGTAATTATAACTGACCTAAAACAAGAAAAGTTTCGTCTCATTTAATTTCAGATGTTGAGAAAAATAAAATTGTGTGTCTTTTTATTAGGTGTATGAAAATATCTGGTTTCAACTGTAAGTATTTCCAAATGTAGCATTTAAGCAAACAGACTGCACTTTATTACAAAACTGCAAAGTTAGAATATGGAGGACTTTCCAGGACTTCATACAGAAGTAAAGCACTTTCCTTGGAACCTTGAAAACATCCAAATTAAACTCAAGCATTTTCAAGGTTTTTAAGCACTTCTGCGAATTCTGCGTATAAGTTTTGTAGTAATATAAAAAAGCTGCACCTAAATAAAGTTTTATCAGTAATCCAGCTGAAAAAGTTAAATGTGTTTGACAAGGAGAATCGATGACCTGAAAAATGTCCAGACAGACGAAAACACAAAAGTTAAAGAAAGAGTGCTGAAAAATTGAGTAGAAGTAAAAAAAATAAAAAAAATAAAAAAAAAAATAGCTGAAAAGGATACACAAGCTTATATAAAATTCACAGAACGTGTCTCCTGAACCACGTGGTTGAACTGACCCTATGGTGTCGTGCTGTATGTGCTTGGCATCCAGGCTGGAGTAAAGGTCCACCACAGGCTCAAAGGAGCCCAGGCGGCAGTAGAGGAGCAGCAGCAGCAGTTTGAACTGGGCGTTGGACGAGCTGTGAGACAGACCCTCCTCTAGGAGGCCCAGACACTGCCACACCATGTCCTCATCGCCTGCACGCGCAAACACAAGGACAACGTGGAGACGATGCTTTGGCTGGAGTTACAAGAATGACAAAAATGATTCTAAAAAGAGGCTGACCTGTTTCTGTCCACAGGTCTATGTACACATGAGCTGCCATGAGGCAGTACATGTCAGAGAACTGCAGCTCGGTCTTTAGGGCGCTGCTCCCTGTAACGAAAAGAACAAGAGAGTAAATAAAATAAATCAGGGACTAAAGAAATCATTAACCCTTTGACTTGTTTTTTTTTTTGTTTTTTTTTAATCATCCAACCCTTTAAAGTTTCTTTCAGCGTGCCATGGTGGCGTAGTGGATAGCGCGACCCACATTTGGAGGCCTTCAGTCCTCGACGCGGCCGTCGCGGGTTCAACTCCCGGACCCGACGACATTCACCGCATGTCTTCCCCCCTCTCCTTACCCCATTCCTGTCAGCCTACTATCACAAAAAAGGGACACTAGAGCCCGCAAAAAGCCCCCTGGTGGGGGAAAAAAAAAAGAAAAAAAAAAGTTTCTATCAGCAAGTTTCAAAATGCTGCAAACTCATTTCGCAAAGCAGAAGTCCTCTAGGCCACTAGGGGGAGTCGATCAACAAATCAACCAGATCTTCAGCAAAAGGAAAAGAAGTTGATGGAAAAAAGAAAAGGTGTGCTGTACTCCATGTCTTTTACAATAACATACAACAGCAGCATATTTATGAAGGTAATATTAGCTGCTCCAGCCTGCCCCTAGTGGTCTGGAGAACTTCTGATTATGTGACATTTCATATTTGCAGTTTGTGGCATTTTTCCAAAATAGAACAAACATTCAGCAGATCTCTTAAGTTTTACTTCATAAGAGTCGTGAGTTTTCACATGTTTGGATGAACCGTTAAGAAAGAGACTTAATTCTACCATGCTGGGTCAGAAACATAAACATGAAAATGTGGAGAATGCATTGATAATTGAGCCTTTGAGGATATTATGTTTGAGTGTTTTTGTATGTTTTTCTTTCACTTCTTTATTCTGATGTTCAGACCAACATACGATGCTGAAAGGTCGATACAAAATAAAAAAACAGAAATAGTCACCAGCCATACCAAACTTGAGGCCGTGGTGATAGTGAGCCTTGAGCTCGGCGATGAGGCGCAGCTTCCCGCTGACGTCCAGGGAGTGATGCAACCCCAGGGCCCGACTCAGCTGACAAACACACAGATGCCTCTGGAGGGACTTGATGTCTTCTGGGAAAGCGAAGCCATCCTCTCCCTGCTCCCCCAGTGGAACCACTTCACTCAGCCGGTTAATAAACTGCAGGAAGGAAAAAAGCAAAACATAATCTATGTTTTACACACTAAACCTTCGCTGTTCCACAGGCAGGCACGGCTCTGAAACCTGTCCTGCCAGGGTTCTAAGAGTTTTTGGGTTTTTCGTTATAGCTCAGTTTTATTTTGTTGTGACTTTTTGTTTGTCTCATTCAATTAGTTTTAGTTCGTTTTTAGAGTGTGTTTGATAGTTTTTATGAGTCATTAGTTCAATATTGTTTCGTTTTAGTTTATTTTTCTTGGTATGTTTTAGTTTTTCCGTATAAAAAAAACCCCTAAACATTTGCTTTAATTTTAGAGTGTGCTTGCTAGTTTTTACTAGCTATTATTGATTGAAGACTTTTTAGTTTACTTTTTTGTTTATAGTAGTAGTTTTAGTTCATTTCATATTTTGGTTAATTTTTAGGTGCAGAACTCAAAACGTATTGTATTGTTTTTATTAATATATTGACTGGGTAGTGAACAGAGGTGGGGACTTGAGTCATTAAAATCAAGGCTTGAGACTTGAAAAAAATGCTCAGAGACTCGGGACTTGACTTTGACTTTCACACCATTGACTTGGGACTTGACTTGAAGCGGTTTACTTGAAAAGACTTGATATTTTACTCAAAGTCTTAAAATTTTAAACATTATTTATAAAGTGGCCCCATTAGTTCATTTCACTCATTCCATATTAACAGGCGCAGACCGTCCTTCTGTTCTTCCACACTCTGTATGTATGTGTGCGGAAGCTGCAGCACAAGCAATCAAATGAACAGGATGGGGGGAAAACGAAAAAACGCTCAAAGCAGATTTGCTCCTGTGAGTAATTTCTTTTGGGTACATCAATCATGAAATATTCAACTAAAAACGGAGTGAATCTTGCAAAACAGGCAAGACCAGGATCTCAGATGGAGATACAACAACTTCCAACTGTTTGGCAATTGAAGTTGCACAAAGAGGTAAGCGGTACGTTTCTTTTACTATGAGACAACTGACTAGCTAACGTTGTGTTAGCTACTCTGGGTTACGTTGGTGATGCCGCTTATCTTTCACTTGTCTGCTATGTTCAGTTATGCTTTATAAATCCGGTGATTCAAACGCATCCACATTAATGTGCAGCGTGTCAGCTCAGGAAGCCGGTGGATGGTGAGCGGGGCTCCGGATCAGAAAGCAGGTTCTGGACCTGAACTCAGGGAAGAGAGCTTCTCTCTGTCCCATCATAATGATGAACCGGGTCCAGTTCCATCACAGGATGGATGGTGTATTCATAAGGAAAACTATGGTTTCTTACACCCCTTTCCCACCGGCTCCTGTATTAGTATTTTCCTATAAATATCTCCTCCTCCCCCCACTGCTCTTACGTTAGTTTAACTGCCCCCCTCCTCTGACAGTAGCACCGGACAGAGACATTTTCCATATTCTCAAATCCAAAATTTGACAGGTATGGGTGTATTTGAAGACATCTATGTTGGGAAATTATATTGACAATAAATAGATTGTTTACTGCAGTCAGTGCATTAAGTCTACTGTTTTATCAGTTATAACTCTTCAAATAGTGGCGTGATGGTCGTTGCACAGAATCCATTTCCAAGTCATATAATTTTGCTAGGAAAACAAATCAAAATCCAGTAATTTTGCTATCCTTCAGAAATTGCTGTAAAAGTAAAAAATTTTACAATTGTAAGGATCCGGAACGTAACACTGTGGGGTAGTTCTGAGTGTTTCTGGATGATAATGCAGCACATTATTTTGTGTCTCGGTTAGATTGGTAGGTAGATTGTGTCTCGGGTGGGTAGATGGTGGGTCGGTGGATCGATCCACTGATCCACCGACCCACCATCTACCCACCCGAGACACAATCTACCCACCCGAGACACAATCTACCCACCCGAGATCGATAGATCGATAGATAGATACTTTATTAATCCCCAGGGGGAAATTCAAGGTCCCAGCAGCTTAAGATATTACACACAACATACACTACAGTTCACACAGTATATTACAAAATCACTAGAATACTAAATTAACACAATTACCAGATC
>CAEFZX010009841.1:0-10699 GCA_903066825.1 Alfaro cultratus | reverse complement strand
GAACACAACCAAAAAACATGGGTACCACGGTTCCTGGTCAGCCCACGCCGGTTGCCCAACTCTTTCACCCCCCCCCCCCCCCCCCCCGTTAACACTGAGGAGCCCATGCAGTTGGGTAGGACCAGGCTCTCTACTGAAGAGAGGGAGAGGAGGTTCAGAAATCACCTGTGTTTCTACTGTGGAGAGAAGAATCACCAAGCTCTTAACTGTCAATCAAAAGGACAGGCTCAGTAAAGCTCAGGGGGTCTTTGCTGAGCCCTATCCTCAGATCTCAGAACCCTCTCTACAATCAGTGCACCATCAGATTTCCTAACTCTCCTGAAGGTAAAGAAGTTCCTGTTTTCATTGACTCTGGGGCTGATTCTGACATTATGGATGTTAGCCTAGCCCATGAGCTTGCACTGGAGTTGGAACTTCTAGAGAAACCACATGAGATTTTTGCTACTGATGGGCATCTCATTGATCAAATAACTCACAGCACTAAGCCTGTTTCTGTACTGATTTCAGGAAACCACCATGACAGGATCACGTTTCTGCTGACCAGGTCTCCAGAGATTCCAGTGATTCTGGGACGCCCTTGGCTCATCAAACACAGTCCAGTCATTAACTGGTTCACTGGTGAGGTTCTATCTTGGGGACCATCTTGCTCCACTTCTTGTTTGAGGGAAGCTCCTATCATGACATCTCCCTGTAAGACCAATCATGATTACCCAGATTTGTCTAAGGTCCCTAAGGTTTATCATGATTTGCGTGAGGTTTTAAACAAATCAAAGGCCACTTCTCTGCCTCCCCATAGAGAGTACGACTGTGCCATTGACCTTTGCCCTGGAACCACCCCACCTAGGGGCAGATTGTATTCCCTTTCTGGGCCTGAGAGAGGGGCTATGGAGGAATACATTTCTGACCCCCTCAAGGCAGGACTTATAAGAAAGTCTTCTTCCCCAGCAGGTGCAGGATTCTTCTTTGTGGGCAAGAAGGATGGGTCTCTTAGACCATGCATCAATTACCAAGGCCTTAACGAGATTACAGTTAAGAACAGGTACCCTCTGCCTCTCATGACTTCTGCTTTTGAGCTTCTGCAAGGTAGTACTGTGTTCACTAAACTGGATCTGCATAATGCCTAGCATCTGGTCCACATAAGAGAAGGAGATGAATGGAAGACGGCATTCAACACCCCTTCAGGGCATTATGAATACCTGGTCGTGCCTTTTGGGCTCACCAATGCCCCAGCCGTTTTCCAGGCATTGGTCAATGATGTTTTAAGGGACATGCTAAACAGATTTGTTTTTGTATACCTTGACGACATCTTGATTTTTTTCAAAGGATCTATCTACCTATCAAGCATGTTCGTGAGGTTCTACTTAGGCTTCTCCAAAATAAGCCATTTGTTAAGGCTGAGAAGTGTGAATTTCATAAATTGTCTGTATCCTTTCTGGGTTTTGTCATTGCTCCTGGCAGGATTAACATGGATCCATCTAAGGTGGCAGCAGTCTTGGAGTGGCCTGACCCATCCAGTCTGAAGGAGCTTCAACGGTTTCTTGGGTATGCCAACTTTTATTGCCGTTTTATCAAGGATTATAGTTCTGTGGCTGCTCCTCTTCATCAACTCACTTCAACAAAGACTCAGTTCAAGTGGTCGTCAGAGGCCAAACAAGCCTTTGGTAAGCTAAAACGTCTCTTCACCTCTGCTCCTATTCTGCGTTTTCCAGATCCGTCTAACCCTTTCGTGGTGGAGGTTGATGCCTCGGACACTGGGGTTGGCGCAGTTCTGTCTCAAAGGTTTTCAGATGATGCCAGGTTACATCCGTGTGCCTTTTTTTTTCGCCGGCTCTCTGCCGCCGAAAGAAACTATGACGTTTCTTTCTCTCAAATAAGAGCTATCAAACTCTTATTTGATATAAGATGGGTTTATAGGTTTTTATAGTTCATGTATTGAACTTGGAGCATGGATCAATCAATGCTGGTCTGATGTCTGAAGTTTACCTCGGCGGGGATTGCGGGTGCCTGCTTTCACTCAAACTGGACACAGGCTGACGGGCTATGTTCATTGCTATGGTAACAAAACAGTAACTGTGAATATTGTTCTTTGAACTTTTACAAAGTAAACTTGCCAGCTCCTTAAAATCGTAAATCTAAATGTTAAACAATTTAAATTCTTTTAATTTATTTATGCTGAGACCATTAAATCTAATTTAACAGCATTGATATTCTCTTAGTTCATTTATGCCTTAGACCAGTTGTAAATATGATCAGCATTATATTATGTTTTTAGATTTTCTAACTGATTACTTAATTTGGATTTAACAGAAATGCAAATAATTGATATTTATTTTAATTGTATATTTATTTATTTTTTGATTTGTTGTTTTAAGACTAAAATTTTGGGTGTAAGTATTGTCAGCAATATCTTCCAATAACATAATTACCCAGTAATACTTTTTACATTTCCTGTCAGCTTAATATATTTTAATACAAAAACACAGTGGACTGCCAGATGACCGCCTCGGTGCCCCGACCACCGGGCTTAGCAAGTTTTCTGGGGGAAACCCTGAGCTAACAGTGACAAAGCATCCAAGTGTTATTTACAAATTCTGTACCTTTAAGTCATGTCCACCGTCCTTTCTTTGTCCTGGGTTAGGAAGATTCAGGAAAACAAAAAGCAGATGAGAAAATCACAAAAATAAAAACTTACAATATACCATTATCCATATAAATGATCCTAACTTCATGCAACTGCAAGCTAATCCCTTGAGTGGAATACTTTGATCAAAGTTATGAGATAATTGGTCTGGCTGGATTTAAGACTAGATAAATGTTCTTTGCTACACTGTACAACTAGATTTTAATTGTAATACTTTGCTATGGACAGAATAAAATGAGAAAATAGGATTTTGTCACTATTGAAGCACATAAATGATTTAGCTGAAAGGCTTGGAAATGTGAATCTGTTACTGTTTTTATGGTTATGGTCAAATAAAATGTTTATTGACACAATGTCCAATCAATTTCTTTCACTATTTAACCAGTTACCTGTCACCCTCAAAATGATTACAGTATAAAAAGAAATTAGTTGAATTGCTTGAATTGGTAACAGGTAATTCAATTAAGTTTATCCAATCCAATTTATTAAGTTTAACCAACTCAATTTAGTATGATCATACAATTCAGTTCATTAAGTTTATCCAACTCAATATATTATGATCATTCTAGCTCTCGGTGAAAGTGAACTTTTTTTTCTCTGCTCTCTTCCCTTCCTCCCCATCTTTGCTCTGCTTGCTCTGTTTTTGTGTTGCTTTTTTCTTTGCATATTCTCCGAATCTACAAATTATGGATCTGGTTAACTGGTCTCTCAATTATGCAATTAAACGTCCTCAACAAGAAGACTGGACACACACTCTAAAAAGTGTTTTTGGTTGTGTTCAATTAATTTAAAATTTAGAAATCTAACTAACTTAAATTAACTTAATTAACTTGAAGGATCTTTTTACTTTACTTGAAACAATAGAGTTTGATGCCAGTTTTGTGACCTATGTCTGACCAACTCAATTATATTATGATCATCAAACTCAATTAATTAAGTTTATCCATCTGAATTTACTAAGTTTTTATAACTTAATTCATTAAGTGTATTTAACATGACATATTTAAGTCAGTCTTAGTCAAATCATTGATTTTTATCTAATAAACAATTCAAATCTTTTTGACCCACTTTCCTGTTAAACTACTCTTAAACAAAGGCTGCCTGGGCCAAAAAAGCCTTTAAAAGAGAGATCCTTTATTATTTTGCTTCTTTATTTGATGTAAACTAAATAATTTGAGTAAGACTGGCTTAAATGTGTCAAGTTAAAATAACTTAATGAATTAATCACGTTGGATAAACTTAATTGAATTACTTGTTGCCAATTGAAGAAAGTTGGTTCAACTAAGTTGGACCAACTTAATTTATTAAGTTGGTCCAACTTAGTTGAACCAACTTAATTTATTAAGTTGATCCAATTCAATAAATTAAGCTGAACCAACTTCATTTATTTACTTGTTACCGATTGAAGCAATTCAATTGAACCAAAATTAAAAATTAAAATGTAGTAAGACTACTCCTCAGGAAACATTTATTTTCAAGAAGTTATAAGTAAAGCAAATTAATAAATGTAACTTGTTACCACCTACCTCTGAAGACATGTGAACGTCATGACAGCATAAAGAAAGCGCAAAAACATCGCTATGAAAAAATACATTTGTACTCAGAATAATGGGAGATTTTAATAAAACGGAAGTTATTGCGAGGAAGAATTACATTAAAATTCTTTGTGAACTTTTGCTTTTGACAGACATTCAAAACATTTCTCAGTGAGACCTTGATGAAACAGAAACCTCGAAAAACAAGATCAATTTCATGAGATCTTAGTTCTTAAGAGCAGACCCAATGCTCAAAGTCACAGAAAATACAGAAGCAAGTCACTCAAAACTGGGTTATGGAATATTTACCTGAACTGGATAGAGTAAGCATTTTGAAGGATGTTCAGTAAAGTGAGCATTTCTTATACTGACAAATGAGACAAAGTACATTAATACCTCAAACTTGTCTTTGCTTTCTTAAAATGAAATAGTTTGTGTTTTGTGGATATTTTGTTGACTCCATTTAAATACGGGGGATTTTCACATACTTCACTGAGGGAGTCCAGTATTGCTACCCTATAAGAATAAGCTCTAGATTTCATGTTTAATGGATTCTTTTTTTATCAATATGTTTTGACGATTACAGAGTCTGAATGCAGAACTGCCCCATAGGTTGCACAAAGTTGTTGCAGAGCAGCAGCTTACATATGAAAGACCTCAGCTGGAAATAATAATATTGTACAACTATATACTTATTTAAATAGCTAAGAAAAATGGTTGTTGTGAATAAGACACGTATGAATCTTGACAACCACTTTTTCTAACAATACCAAAACATCATAAAAGAGATCCACAGCCAGTGGCTTGAATGTAAATTGCACAATAATTTGTACAGTAAGCTAAAAAAGATTAAAATATTAAGAGTCTTACCTGTCTTTAGTGTTTCATCAGGGTTGGCTTGGTTTCCTCCAGTCATCCGTCTGTTTTCAGTGACCATGTCATTTATTTTTTCCAAAAGAGCCACTATCTCATTTTCATCCATCATTCCTCTTCTACATGTATGGTATCTTTTTTCAGAAAAACTGCTCTTTGCTTTCAGGTTCTGAAGTTCATTTTCACAAATTTCTTCTGAGTCATCATGAGTCACAACTGTCATCACATAAGAGCTGAGCTCCTTTCCCAGTGTTTCTTCTAACCACTGCAGTCCAGAAGTATACTGGTTTTCATGCTGGTCATTTGATACCAGCAAAATAAAGGCCCGATGTTCTGGAATCTCTGGAATCGTGTCAATATTTGGAAACCCAAGCAAGTTAATTAAAATGATCTGGTCACCAAAGAGGTCATACAGTCTGGACTCTTTCACATGTATCTCCTGGTCATGGTCCAGTAAGATGTTTTTTGATCCAATGTCAATGGAATTTTTGTTCCCAATTAACACAAGTGTGAGTGGAGGAGTCACTGAAAAACAGAACATGAGTAAAATGACAGAGTTGTTTATAGTGGCCTTAAAAACTGTAGCTCATAGAAATATAAAACGAAAATATTCATGATTTCACTTGAATTGTGTTCTAAAACTCTTACCTCCATTGCTTGGTGGTGATCCAGAAATGTTTTCAGTCTCCTCTTGTACATTTTTGTTTCTCCTTTCTGCATGCTGAGTATCACGGCTATTCATTACTACAAAAAAACATATATTCATGCGTCATCATAATGTATTATTTACATTAATATATTAAATGGTACTTTTTAAACTGAAAATAAGTAGCTTCCAAAAAGTGTTTTATGCACAACCTGCCTATTTATTTGCAATACTTCTTGCTAAGTGACATACAAACACCACATTGCTTCAGATGCACCGACGTATGCATGCACCCACACCAAACCACGCTGGTGTGGTGGTAAGATTGTCAAGATCTTTCTCTTTAAGATCGTCTTTCTCTTTCTATCATTCCCCCCTCAGCATGTCATTGGAAAACAATGCTCAATGCTTCTCCACTATGCTGTTTACAACCATTCTTAGTAGCATTGTACTTTGTATGATAAGTTTAGCAGACATGCAGTTCCACCAAGTGTTTATTAATTGCTATGGAGCTGGAGCTCAGCTGTGGTCTGAAGCTCAAAGGTTAATCTTTGGGTAAATAGATTGTTTTTGCTTGAACAGTCGTTAAAGCTCCTCTGAATGGTTTTCTCTTGACATTCAAGGATTCCTCACTCATTACTAAATGACTACAAGCAATACTGTGGTTATTGATGAGGGAATGACATAACATGATTTACAGCTCAAAAAGGTTGATTAAATTTGGCTAAACTACAGGAGCGGAAGAGGGAGAGGGGGTTGATAGCATCAGTGCAAACACAGAGGGTCCAGAGAAACTTAATGACGGAAGTAAGATCATTGTTTAAAACTATCAAAAACACCCACAGCCTTATGGGGTGACACTGTAAAACTTAGTTCTTAAAGTGGCAGTATTATGTGTTTTCCAGGCACATAGTGCCATTTAGTAGAATAACTGGGTAACTATTCTACCTTCAGTTATAAAATTGCTATATCAAATATGAGTTTTAAAAAAATTGCTTCCTGATTGAAATTGGGTCTTTGTCTCTTTAAAAACTTCTGCTTTTAGCAACGTTTCTACCAGCTTTGCACTGAGAAGTAGCTGCTATGATGATCTCAGCAGATGCAAAGTTCCATCAGGTGTTTACTAATTGTTGCTGGCTAGTCTGAAGGAGCTGAGTGGGAGAGTCACGGGGGAGGGCTGGTCTGTGAGGTGGAAGATCAGAAGCTTGGGAACTGCAGCTCCAAGATGAAACTTTTTGTTTTGCACAGTTGAATTATTATTATTTGTTGGAAGTCTAGTGTTGGAACCATTAGGTGACTTTATTCTTTTAAAAAACAAGCTGTCCTGCCAGAAATATTATTTTTGAAAAGATTCTTTGCAGTTTTCAAAAATAAGTTCACAGTGTCATTTGGGCCAGAAAGTCATTCCTTGTGCATGTTACTGGCACCAGATCTAGGGGAATCTGATCCAGCAGTAAGTGGCACACAGGCAGAAGAACGGTGCAGCCAATATCTGTGAATCACAGAGGAAACAAGTTGCTCCAGTCAACAGCTCATTTATTCTGAGCTGCGCATGCCCGGAGCCAGAAAATTAATTCTCAGTGGCAAACCCACAGTGATACGAGAGTTCCCCTACTGGTAAGAAGTTGCATATACATATTGCGGTCAGCAATAGCTTTTTGGTTCAGTTTTCTAAAATCAATGCAGTCAGAAACTCTAATATTTCTTTCTGACACAGACGACAGGGGACGAATATGGTGAGGTGGATTTCCTAATCCAATCATGGTCAAGAACATTTGGTACATTAGGGCGCCATTCTTAAGATGAATTATCAACTGCTAATTTTTAATGCAGCCATTGTCAAGGATTCCAGACTTGACAATGGCTGGGATAAATATATATCAGGGATAAATTAGTCAACTTATCCCTGACTAATTTCTGTTCATTCTCCCCCAAGTGAGACAAATCAACAGGAGGATCTCAGACATGTCATCTTGTGTCTCACCCCTTTCTGACATCAACTGTGCCATGCATGAGGTTACAGTAGAATGAATCATTCTGGTTGTTCTGAACTAGATTCACCTCTATGACCTCCACTAACTGTTCTTTTGCTAAAGTAGATAGCATGTTTAGTGGGGTTCTGTTTTGGGATTTTAACGACAGCTATTAACCCACTTGGTACTTCAACTAAAGCTGGGAAAAGCTCTAGATGACTGGCCTTTACCAAGAACTTCATGTAACCCATGGTACAGCATGTGCAGAAATGTACCCTGTACCAGTTTCTTATCATAACTAAAATCTGCACCAGATTGCTCTGACTCAAATAGGACACGCTGTTTAAGTCCCATTATTCTGTACAGAAATTGCTGTGCACTTTCTTTCTCTTGTTGCTTTGCATTACTTAAATCTTGGAAAAGCTCAATGCTATTTTTATCTCTGATATGTGAGCGTAGAAACCTCTTAAGCTCATCGATGTTTAAATCATATTTCCTAGGTAACATTTCTTTTAATATATGTGGCTTCATTATCTTGAGGATTGTGTGAGTGACTTCTGTCTCAGTAAACCTTCCTGTAATCCATCTATTCGTTTATTAAAATTAGGTTATTTTACGACATGAGAACCAAAATGAGAGATTTGTCCACCGTGAAGCTTAAACTCTCTGCATAGAAACAAAGCTGCAACATAATTTAACCTCATAATTTTGTCTCCTACACTGGAAGCGGGGTTCTTCTTACCGGTTTCACTTGCTGTCGATGGTATGTCATCAGTGGAACCTCCTGCTGTCTGTGTTGGCTGCAAGGGAATGTTTGTAGCTGTAGTAGCTGTCTGCAGGCCTGAATCGATGAGACCCAGCTGAAGTGAGGCAAGACAACCAATCTGACTGGCTGACACATTATCAGTTCTTGAAAATGTCGGTGCAACATCTCCAGTTGCACCGACATCAGTGGCGAGCAGGTTACTAATCTGTTCGTCTATAATTAGGAGCTGAGCCAGGCCTTCATCCTCCAACGCTTTCAGTTTCTCACTCCTAACAAAGCCAGCAATCAAATCATACAGTTCTGGTTCACTTAAATCATGAACATCAATGTTACCTCCATCATCAATCAAAGACAGAACTGTTTGCAGCTGCTCTGTACTCAATGTACAAAGTTTTTTCTGTATCTTGAATATCAGTGCTTTCCGTGGATTGTTGGTAGCCATGCTGACGTTTCACCAGTTGCTTTGGCTCTCTGGATGACCCAGTCGATGCAGCCTTCCTGGAAGCCTCAGACACCGCCTCTCGTCATCTCTGCAGCAACCTGTCCTGGCAAGACACTTGGGATCCCGGACATAGCTCCCAATTGTTACTGGCACCAGATCTAGAGGAATCTGAGCCAACAGCAAGTGGCTCACAGGCAGAAGAACGGTGCAGCCAATATCTGTGAATCACAATATATATATGCATTTTTTTCCCAGGGTGTTTTTTTTTATTTGTAACAGGTTACAAGTTTCGTTTTATATTTTGTTTAGCCTTTTGTTGATGTTAAATAATTCTCAGTCCCATCTGCTTTCATTTTCTGTCACATGAATATGCAAATTTCAGGGTTTATAATGCATCACTGTTACAAAAACGTTTTTATTTATTTTTTTCCATCTTTTAAATTATCATGCTACGACTGAAACAGATCCGTCACCAATTACATTGCAAATGTCTGTATACAGTGAACCCTCGTTATAATGCGGTTCACCTTTCACGGCTTCGCGGAATTTTTTTGTGCATTTTTTTTCACAGTTCATTGTGTTCTGCGTCCTGATTGGCTAAACAGTCTCCACGCTTCTTCTCTACCTGTGCGCCAATAACGTTCGGTATTTAAATATACGTAATACAGCTTGGCAAATTTTGGCAAATATTTTTGCCCAGAAGAAAAAAGAGCAACAACAACTACCGATAACTATGTTCTCTAGAAAAAACACACCTGCACCACAGGCTTCAGAAGAAAAAGACACTGCAGAGCGGAGTCAGGCCGCAGCGTCACAGTCAGAGGCACAGTGAAACACGCGAGTCACAATTTGTCCTACTGTACTTCGTATCGATGATTAAAATTATTATTTTACTGTAGTTATTTGTAAGAAAGCGTTCTATTTGTTAAAAAAAATGCTTGGGTCTGAAAACAGGTTTTGTTCTTTGGTTTCAATGTAGAGTATTTAATTATGCTGTATAATAATTGTAAAAAAAATAAAGGTAACTACTTCACAAATTTTGCCTATCCAGGGTTCTTTTTGGAACCCAAGCCTCGTGAAAATCGAGGGCTCACTGTATGGCAGTTTAAAATAAAACAGGTTTATGTTGATTCAGTATACCAAGAGGAAGGGTGCCGTGCCTTGGGTGTGGCAAAGATTACAGACCTATTTGAAACTTGAACGTTATGATTTAAAATGGCATAGAATGCTTGTGGTGGTTTGTGGTTTTGTGAAAGTTTTTTTTTTTATTATCAGAGTACGGATTGTGAAACAAAAAGAGGTACAATACAGAAAAAAAGACATTTACAAATGTTCACCTTATTTAACCTAAGTTTTTTTTCACATTGATGTGAATAAATTACTTAAACTCTTGGAAATACAAATTTCATTCATGTTTGTGTCAAGTCATAAAAGCTTTTCTTACCTTGTTTCTGTTTCACTCGCGTAGTGAATCTTTGTTGTCACAGCATTACGTGTACCGATTTCCTTTTAGACTGAAACCCCCCAAAGAGATTCTTGTTTTTAATGTCACTTGTCATAACAAACTCCTCCTCCAGTCTGTCATTGGCTAAAAAACTCTGCTTGTGAAAAAAAACCAAGGTGAAAGAAAGATTGTTATTTTCCTTGAAACCATGTGATTTAAAAGAAATTGACATGCAAGCACATGTTTCTATATAGACACATTCCACTGGCTGGCTGAAACAGTGGCAGAATAAAAGCACAAAGTGGGCATTATAATGTAGAAGGGGAAAGTGGTTTTGTGTCAGAGTGATAAGGAAATAAAGTTATTTTATTCTGACACA
>CAEFZX010009837.1:0-30000 GCA_903066825.1 Alfaro cultratus | reverse complement strand
AATTAACACAAAATATTTAACTGGATAAATTTTCACAGGGATTTTATTAAATAGAAATATTTCAAATCTGTTTAGCTTCAGAGACAATGTCAAAGACAGATTGATATAATTATTTTTTTTTGAATAGTTTCCTATAGTGAAAGTTTCTTACAGCTATTAGAAAACACAATCATTGCATAAGTAAATAGAATAAAAAATACAGCTAACTTTAAAATAAAGGAAACAAACATTAGGATGAAAATGAAAAGAAAAGCAGACACTAACACGTATTTTTACTTTTAGCAATAATTCCTTTATTTTAAATTTAGTAGCATTTCTATATTTATTTATGTATTGATCTGTTATTTTATTTGTTTTTATGTTAGCCAACAGTCAGAAGGAAGCAGAAGACATTATGCTTTACAGTAGCTCCATTTATTTAATTTTCATTCCAGTTCATTTTAAATATGATTTAGAGTAAGTAAAATGATTACCAGCAAGTTTTATCTGACTTCTTAGGCTTCCTGTCTGGAAGTGTGTGGGAAGCTGCTCTCTAGGATCTCCGCTGCTCCTCAACTCTTTTCCAGTTTTGTAATTTTGGAAGGAAATTAGCTCCATGATGAGTTTGACCTCCAGCCGCTGATTGATGCGGCCATACGACCTGCTCCTGTGAAGGTTTGGGGAGTGGCAGCGATAATCTGAACATGGACAAAACCGTCTGAGAGCAAATCTGCTTTCCCCACGGCCGGAGGAAAACAGCAAGCAGACGGAAGGAGAAATAAACCTGCTGGTGTTCATCCACAGACGACTGGAACGGCTTAAACCAAAACATACTGGTGTGTTGGAATGGCCTAGTCAAATCCAGACCTAAAACCAATCAAGAAATTGAGGCAAGACTTGAAAGTTTCAGTCTGTAGATGTTTGAGGCTGCAGGTAAAATCAGCTCTGACTCAAGAAGGCTGAATAAAAATGCATGCCGCACTTTTCAGATTCTTGTTTGTGACAATTGCTGAAATCAAACATTTTCATCCCACCTTCACATCATGCATTACGTGCTGAAGGCCTGCAGCACAGCGGCTTTCACTGAGGTTAAAGGTGAGAAAAGCTGAAACGTTTTGCAGGTTGATTCACGTCTGAGAGGAAAAAAATAATCAAAAGTTTCTCCAAAATCTGATGAGAAGTTGAGCTTAAAGTGACAGAAAAGCTTCAATATTTGTCATGTTTTTGGAGTTTCTATCGGTTAAAAGATTTTTTAAACTGTTATCTCGTCTAATTAAATGCACTCTAAATCAAAAGTGATTTTTTTCTCATTTTTCCAGTTTGAAATTTGTTGCCGCTGTAATAAAATCTAGATTAATTTAAAGGATTTTCACCAGAGTTATCCAAATAAACGCAGAAGGCGTTGTGATTTAATGAAATGAAAGCATCTGCACTGAGCCGCTGCTGCACATAAAGATGTAATTTAATAAGTGAGTCAATGTATTGGAGAGTGGAGTTTATTATGATGCTTCCAAATTACAGATAAAATCAGAAAAAATTCATATTTACAAAGTAAAGAAGCAAAAGAGAGAGAACATGTCTGATCCTAAAACAAGATTTATGGAAAAACAGAAAATGATAATCTCTTGAGATGTTGCTCTTTGTTCAGAGGAGTCGATCACATTTATGTTGAATTCCTCCATAAACTGTTTCCAGCTCAGGTTTCAGGTCCTGCAGTGGATCTGAATCACGTTTCTCTGAGCGGCGGCCCGCAGCACCATGAGCCGTTACCTCTGCTCATCAGGAGGATCTGCTCGGTAAATCCGTCCATTACCGGGAATGTCTGCGGAGACTATCGACCTTTCCCCTGCCGCGGGTCCGGACCCGGCCCGCCTCGCCTCGGGTTTCTGTCAGTAAAACCAGAACCGGCTCAATGGTTCGGCTGTAGTCGAGCTGCAGAATCACATAAAACACCAGAGGACGGCTGGAAGTCCTCAGGTCCATCCAGCGATGGAGGAGAGGCAGGAGAAAACCTGAAGCGGTTTAAACGGTTTCATGAAATCTATTAAAGTCTTGATACTGAGAGCATCATGCTGGTTCTGCTGGGTTCTGATGGAGCAGATTATGGATCTGTTCATGACTTGCAGATTAGACGACTGCAGCCTCAGCTTCCACATTGTTTATTGTTTCGTTATTTTCTGCTCATTCTATGATGTTTATATCTTTTTTAAACTATTCAGAAAGGGGAATATATGGAAGAAAATTAGGACCACTAAAAAAAAAAAGAATTCCGTTTATTGTAGAATTCAGAGATTAAAGTCAGAATTCTTGTTGTATGGAAAGCCATGTGTGCCACAAATTGGCACTTTTATGAACCGTCTGGTTAAAAAGTCATTCACAAAATGGCTCTTTATGGCTCAGGACACCATGAAATACAAAGAAAATCCCGTAAAAAAGCAGCTTTTCACGGCGAGGCAGGAACAATTAAAATTACAGCGTTTATTCTGGTCATTGAACGCCGCTTTAAACATCGTCACACATAAAAAGCAATGTTCAGTCGCCAGAATAAATGCTGAAATTTTTTGCAATTTCTCCCGTCATAAAAAGCTTCATTTTGACGTGTTTTTGGTGTTTTTTGTGTTACTTTCTAAACAAACACGTAGTAAGAGTGCCGATTTGTGGCACACTTAACTTTCCATATATTCTCAACACAACTGTTTATCCCTGCAGCAGTCTGCACAACAATATCATTTTTACACACAATCATCGTTCTAAGAATCAGACTTTTCTCGGTCATGAATTCCTGCTCCAACATGGCGTACCTTGTCCTGCGGCTCGGTTCTGCAGAGTTTCTCTGTCTGTGCGGGTTTGTTGTGAAGTTCAGGTGAAGTTCAGGTAGACAGCTGAGGACAGGACGAACCTTGAGGGCCGACAGAGGCAGCTGGGGGAAAATGACTCGGCAGCAAAGCGCGCCGACTCTCCACAAAATCTGACTGCATAATCAGGGAACAGCAGGTTGGGACAAAGTCAGCCCAGTCCAAGTTCCTCCGGGTCAGCGAGGCAGTTCTGGAAAGTTTCCTAACAGACGGACGCAGAGCGTGACTCGGTGGTAACCGTGGTAACCCTGCCAGCTGCAGGCTTTAAAGCCGAAGTCCGCAGAACAGAACCTGCTTCAGAAGGAACATTTCTCTAAGACACTTAGACATATGGATGTTTAATAAAAGTTTTTAACAGCACAGAGGGCAAAATAAAGAGCCACAAAGAAAATGAGTTTTATGTTTTTAAGTAGAATATAATAAAAATGCAATTTCTTCTGAGGAATGAATTAATGATTTCTCAAAACTGGATATTTTGCTGAAATGCCAAAAGTTTTCTTCAGTTAAATGAAAAGAACCTGGAATAATTATCTCTCTGTACAGATTAAGGAGATCCTTCGACTTTTTGGTTCTTTGGAAAAACCTGCTGTTAGAAACTTTGGGATGACCTTTGACCCTGTTTTATTCTTGAACATCATGTCAAATCTCCACGTTAATCCAACTCCAGTCCGTTTGTTTGGAAAGTCCGGTTCGTTTGGGGAGGTTTGAAAGCAAAATCCAACTCTGAGTAAAACTCTGCTCAAAAGCAAAAAGTTTCCATTTGTTCTTTTTTTAATATAAGTTCAGTTTCTTCAAACGTTCATACATTTGCAATTTTATGTAGCTGAACTGAGGGCTCAACTTTGGTTGCTAGGTAACGGGTTGAGCTAAGCTGGGGTTGCTAGGTAACGGGTTGAGCTTAGCTGGGGTTGCTCGGTAACGGGTTGAGCGAAGCTGGGGTTGCTCGGTAACGGGTTGAGCTTAGCTGGGGTTGCTAGGTAACGGGTTGAGCGAAGTTGGGGTTGCTCGGTAACGGGTTGAGCTTAGCTGGGGTTGCTAGGTAACGGGTTGAGCTAAGCTGGGGTTGCTAGGTAACGGGCTGAGCTTAGCTGTGGTTGAAGGTAGCGAGTTGAGCTTAGCTGGGGTTGCTAGGTAACGGGTTGAGCTTAGCTGGGGTTGCTAGGTAACGGGTTGAGCTTAGCTGCGGTTGCTAGGTAGCGAGTTGAGCTTAGCTGGGGTTGCTAGGTAACGGGTTGAGTTTAGCTGGGGTTGCTAGGTAACGGGTTGAGCTTTGCTGCGGTTGCTAGGTAGCGAGTTGAGCTTAGCTGGGGTTGCTAGGTAACGGGTTGAGCTTAGCTGCGGTTGTTCAGTAATGGCGGAATGTGACTCAACAATTGGAAAATTGTTCTTGGATTTTCAAAACATTAAAAAACATTAAATTATTCCCAGAAAACAGCTGTTGTTTTTTTTTTTTGTTTGTTTTTTTAAGAGTCAGTTGAGACACAAATGGAAGAACAAAAACGTATAAAAAGTAAGTTTTTAAAGCGTTTTTTCATCCTTTCTCCAGGTGTTTCTAACCTGCACTCAACCTCTACTGTTTGTTTAAACTTTTATTTCTTCATTAAATCCTAATCACTGACATGGAGTTGTCTCATCTTCTGTCAGGCGTCTGAATAAATTTAAATTATGAAATTTGTCCAAATGAAAACCTTCCAACTCTGAATGAATCTGTTTCAGTTTTTCTGTCGGCCTGAAATCAGGCGTTTCTGCTGCTTCCCTGATATGTTTCAGTCGTTCCCCAGGTTAACCTCAGACCGTCTGAGGTCTTCATCTCCTCCTCTTCCTCTCCGTCTGATCGCCGGCTCCAGTCTGAGGTGCGGCGCTGCCAGAGGAGCAGATTAATGGAGCAGCTTCCTCCTTGGCAGCGATAAAACACACCCATCGCGCCCCCGGCTCTCCTCTGACGCCGTATCCAAATGGATCTGTCGCACTTCTGGAGATTAGATTAAATTTGGTGGTAATGTGAAGCCATTTTGTGAAGAGAGATAAACTACCATCTGCTCTTCTATACACTTTTTCACTCACATCCTCAGCTGTTATCAACATCCACATGATTGTTGTCTGGATGTGTCTCAGATTATCAGAACCGGCTCTTGTTTTTCAGCTTCTGTTTGCCAGCGTCCATCTGGGTTTGATCTTCCTTCAGGGCCGAGCGTTGGGCAGCGCCGGGCGCCGTGGCTGCCAGCGCGCCGCAGATCGCCGGTGGGCGGCGTGGAAAACGCCTCACGCTGTTTGTTTGCCTCAGATGGATTCGCCTGTTCTTGGCGAAAAAACTGCATGCAGAGAAAAACAGCCAACAGGTTCGTTCTCCTCCTAAACGTACCGGCGTGTCAGGACCATTGACAGGTAAAGAAAGAAGTACATTTAGGCCAAAACACTGAAACATTTTGAGATTAATTTAATTCATTTTCAAAGAAACAAAAATAAATTCCTTGAGGTCAGAAAGTCAACAGTTTTCTGGACAACACTTCAAAATGTCTGAGCTTCAAAAGTCAAACAAGAAAAATCTCAGAAATTCTGAGATTAATTTCACATATTTTCTAGAAAAAAAATCTTGGACATTTCTGAGCTCCAAAAGTCAAAACTTTGCAAGAAAAATGTTTTAGATTAATCTCAGTAATTTTCTAGAAGGAACTGGGAATTTTCCCAGCTCAAAAAGTAAAAGAATTGCTGGAAAAATCTCAGAAATTTTGAGATTAATTTCACATATTTCCTAGAAAAAACACATGGACATTTTCTGTGTTTGTAAAGTCAAAAATGTTTGACTTTGGAAATTTTGTTTCAAAAGTCACAAATTTTCAAGAATTTTTCTGAAACAACTCGATATTTCTGAGATTTTTCTTGAAAAGTTTTTACTTTTTGAGATCATAA
Organism: Alfaro cultratus; assembly: GCA_903066825.1. Lineage (NCBI taxonomy): Eukaryota > Metazoa > Chordata > Actinopteri > Cyprinodontiformes > Poeciliidae > Alfaro > Alfaro cultratus. The sequence continues at coordinate 24,256 of CAEFZX010009837.1, read as the reverse complement.
AGTTTTTTCTAGATAATTCCTGAGATGAATCGTTAAAAGTTTTTTCCTGCAAATTTACAGCTTCTTGAGCTCAGAGAATTTCTTTGTCTGTTCTTGAATATTAAAGAGATGAGTCTCAAGGTTTCAGATTGTTTTTGGTTCATCTCCTGTTTTCTGTGTAGAACAGCCGTAAAAAGCTGTTGGATTGTTAAACTGGAAGATTTCCAGCTCAGCACGCAGCGCGACTGTTTCATGGCGCCTGAAAGCCTCGCAGCTTCATTCATTGATCTCTACAAAGCCTTTGATACAGCAGATTTTGTAATTATGCACACTAATTAGTGCTCCCACTAACTGCAGTGTGTACTTGTTGATGGTTTCACATCAAGTCTGTTTTGTGGTTTCAGAGACGCTCCCAGTAAAATGCAGATGGCTCATATTCACCAGCTCAGTTTACTTCAGATTTGATGCAGTCTTTAAATGAAATTGGATCTGAGCATGTGGCAGCAACGAGTTTATGAACAACAACAACTTTCTGGTTAAATTCAACACTAAAATGTTTAAGCTGTTTCGCTCTGCATCACTGGAAATGTTTCAGATTTACTAAAACCCTCTAAATTACATCCGACTTTAAAATGAGAATTTTCCAGGGAAAACTCCTTTGATGCCGACTTCTTTGAACAAAGGAGAAATTTATTTTTTACAAACCCATTTTACAAATGTAGAAGAAAAACCTTTGAAAAATTATGACTTGCACAGTATTAGAAATTTACCTTAGTTGATAATGTTGGTAAATCTACATGTGAAATCCTTCTATTCTCTTCTTTTCTCATCTGTTCTTCCATCACTCTGACATTTAGGGTTTTAGGAAATGTGAGCACTGCCAGCTAAAACATTAGCTGCACTAAAGCACTAATCTTAACATTAGTGCTGCTAATGCTAAAGCCCTTGAAAGATTACAACTCTTGATCACCAGTTTAATTTTGACATTATGATTTACGTCTTCTATAGCACCACTAGATGCTGTACTAGAGTTTATATCTTGTTCTCTGTTGTCTGTGTTTTATTTTGTTTCTGGTTGTTTCTTGTTTGATAAAGTTGAAGAAAAGAAGAGACAGGAAATGAGACTGCAGCCTAAACAGTCTTCTCCCACTTCAAGATAAGAGCATGATTATAAACGTTTAATTACTTGAAAAACTCATAAGTCGATAACCTAAACATCAACACAGATGTTGAACTTTATTCAACTGAAAGTTTACCAAACAGGTAAATTAACGCTTTAGAATTTATGGAAAAAATAATTTAGTGGAAGCTAAGTGGCTAAATGTTTTCAAAGTTAGCTCAATTTAATATTAGCTGTTAGCAGATCAGCTAACAACTCGCCACTCATTGTTGGCGTCCTGAATTATTTATACTGGAGCAGAGGCGACGTCACACTGTGTGCCACAGAAAGCGGTTATGTCAGAACAAACAACGGCTTTGCCATTTTAAACAGTTTTTAGCATCTTAAATTAGCTATTAGCATGATTAGCTTGGCTAGGATCGCCACTGGCAGCCTGGATGTTTTCCTTGTACAGAACCTTTTGTGTTACAATGATGCTTTATTTTAGAATTTGACACCTTTTGATTTTCATAATTTAAGATTCTTTGTGTGTTTTGTTGTGTATTTATTACGTATTTATCTGAGCTGAACACTGTTTCTAATCACCTCTGCAGCCTAAATACCTCTCAGTTCATCAGCTTTCTGTCAGATCCTCCTGGTTTTTCCACCAGCAGGTTTTCTTGCAGTCCTCTCATGACTCATAATTTTAGATTTTATTTCTATTTTTAGTATAATCTTTCATTTTTACTCTTTAAAATGAGAAAAACCAGAAGAATTTTGCTGCCTTTCAGAAAGAGTCGCCTGTTTTATTCCTCTTGCTTTAAAATTACAGATCAGATACTTTTACCTAACAACCTGCCGGTTTTTTTATTAAAAAAGTGTCAGCTTTAGGTGTCTCCTTCAGATTTAATAGTTGGACCGATGCCTGCAGACTCGGGCTCTGAAAGTGAAGCAGGATGGGACGTTAGGAGAGACAAAGATTGTTGTAAGCAGGAGGTGATTAAAGCTGGAGTGCTTCATGGGCCGGCAGCCAGCAGGATGAAGAGCCCAGGAAATTACATTTCTGAACAGAAGGACTTCTGGCAGTTCCAGTCAGAACAGGAGCTGGGGCTCCAGAAAAAGTCTTCACTTGAAAATGTTTTAACAAATGCAGTTTAGTGACCAAGTGATGCTTGACATACATGACCTGATATGGAAATAGAAAATGCAACGAATGGAAAACTATTTGACTGTTTAAATAATCCCAGATCTGTTCATTCATTGCAAAATTAATCACACTTTGCCATCAATTAAATAGTTTTAATCAACAAATAAAAAGAGGGGCACATTTCTGTCAGACAACTCAGAAATGTTGAGATTCTGGTCAGAATTTTTTTAGTAGCTTGAAAAGTTGAACATTTTCAACTTGGAACAGAAATTTAACATTTTTTCTAAAATTTTTTTGTCAGTTTTTAGTAGCAAATTTACAACTTTTGAAACTCAGAAATTCCCAAGATTATTATTTTTTTTTTAATTTCTGAGTTTTGGCAGAAACTTATCAAATATATGTGTTAAAAGTCGACTTTGCTGCACCGAAATTGGCTTTTATTTAAATGATTAAACTTGAATAAATACGTCAAGCACTTTGAAACACTTTGATCCAAATCAAAAAACAAAAAGTTAAACTTGATGCTTTTCTTTTAATTCAAAATCATGTTTTAATTTTTGGACCAACAGACAAACAGACAACTTTCATTTGGTTGATTTTAGTTTTTTAAATGTACTTTTGACTCAACAATTTTGTCCAAAAAGTTTGGACACCCCTGCTGTACAAAGTCTCCAACCAACTGACCAGAAATATAGAGATAAAAAAATATTACTGACACTTTGATGCCATTTTAATGTGGAGATTTAACACAATTAATCCAGGAAAGGGTTTCAAATGAGGTATTTCTTTATTTGTTTATGTGATTAAATTACAGTTTAAAATGAACAGGTCACATGTTGATATAAGCAAAAGTTTTGAATGAAAAAGAGTATTTGGAAGAAAAATGTAATTAAGACTCAGGGGAACCAGCTGTTTTGTCCCATTTTAAGGTTTTAATTTCACAGTAAAGATCAACATCTGCTTTGAAAAGTCAAACTGAGGAGGTTCTTTATGAAAACAAGCCGTATTATATTCCTGCTTTGAAGATGACGGATGTAAATGAGTTCCTCTCAGGGAGAGCGGCGGCTCGGCGGGAGGAAACCTCCTGCTTTCACTGAAGTTTTGTTGGTTGAGTTGCAGCCGACGTAATTAAAAATCTGTGCTGGAAGGGAAGCTGGGATTGATCAGAGCAAACAAAGTTACTGGTACAGGCGATCAAATTCATTAGCCGTGTTTGCAGCTCAACGCGAGGCCATACATCCTTCCAAACATTAGATGGTTGATATCACAGTCCAGCTTGCCGAGGGCTTTTCTCACTATGAGGCAACAGATGAATATTTATCAGTTTCTTGCTGCAGGGCTTTAAACTCCCAACTGTTCACTGCAGATAAAGTTTAATATTATGATCAAAAAGATGTAATCCTGTTGCATAAAGCAGTTTATTGCCTCATTGATCCAATGAAAGTACAATAAAAACGATGGCAAATTAAATGAACTTCTTCCTAATGTTTCTTCACTCTCAGAAAGACTTACAGCAGCTTTTCAATCATGTGGCGGTCTAAACTTCGACTGGGCCATGGCAACACTTTGCTTTTTTAAATTTTAACGTGTAACTCACGCCCTGTGAAAAATAGCCACGCCCCCTAAAGTGGGCGGAGCTAAAATACAAAGAGGGCATGGCGATGCCTGGTGATGAGTGGAGGATGTTTAGCGGGTCGTAGTCAGACCAAGAGAAGTACTGCTGCCAATTTAGCAACTTTTTCTCAGAAAAGCAACTAGCAACCATTGTTGCCAGATCTGACTGGTAGTTTCAAGCCCAAAAACAAAATAAAATCTGCCCAAATCTGGACCTCTAATGACATTTTTTGTTGTTTTTTGTCCTTTTAAGTCATGATGTTGCCCTAAAATTTCTGTTTTCCAATACTACTGCACAGTGAGGCTCGATGAACCCATGACTAATCATTGATGATGTCACAATCGACAGATTCTAGATACTTAAAAATTAACTGACTTATAAGATAAATGCAATAACATATTATTTTATTAAAAGTTTTGTGCTTTTCTGGCATACAGTGACAATTATTTTGAAAGTTTTCATCTGAGGCATTTTTAAAATGTGCAAAGCAGCAAAGATTTCAACAACTCGCCCAAAGCTGTTTTGTTCCAGCCAGATTGGGTGGAAATCCGTCCAATCTGGCAACACTGCTAGCAACAAATTTCTGTATTGCGATGTGAAGCACAGATTGTTCTGGATTATCATTAGTTGCATCCCTAATTTGAAGAGACTAAATTCCTGAAGTCATCTTGAAGAAAAACATTCATTTCTGTTTTGGGAGTGAAATGATTGTTTCTCAGAATTGTATTTCCTGATTAATATTGGTCATTTCAAGTTCCACTGATTATTTTCAAAATGCAGCTAAAATACCTACAGACTTTTAATTTAATTTTATATGTTCAATGAGCTTTTCCTTCCTGTTTTTATCAGTGAAATAAAATTTTAATTATTCATATTTTTGACATATTAGGCATACCGTAACACAAGCTAGTTGCTCCTTTTGCTTTACTTAAAGGAGATCTGGAGAGGATTGTAATGACTTTCGAGACAGGCATAGTCAAAATCCTTCATTTCCTTTAAACCTCAGAGTGTTTTATTATTTCATGAATTATTTTTTAAGTTGATTGATTTTATCTTGACATATCAGAGGGAAGGGGGTAAATTTAATGCATTCTGTATTTTCTATGAAGGATAAAAAGTCAAACTTAACTCAGAAATGTAAAATATTGAAATTGAATCATTTTCAGCAGCGCTGAGCAACACCAGGACGTTTGGCTTTGGTGTAACGGGTTTATATCGGCCTGCTGGTTGCTTCTCTCCGTCTGCGCAGTGAGAATGGCTTTCTGACATCTTAATTGCCTGAATATGATCCTTTCTGATCTAATGCGGTTTTATCGGCTTCCTCTGCTCTCTGGAAGCCGCAGGGCCTGAAACGCTGATTGTCTCCATGACAGATATGATCAGCATTAATGCTGTCATTAATCACAGCCTTAGTAATGGAATGCTAGTGCTTCCAAACGCACACACATGTTTATGCTAGTGGGTGAGTCCTGTGGGGGTTCTGCACAGCGGCCCAGTTGGTTCTGATTCTGTATGTGAGGCAGAACCGGGTCTGACCGAAGCCAGAGAGTCGGAGCGGAAACGGTTTTCCACGCAGTCTGGACGGAAAACCAGAGGAATGTTTAGGAGACGAGAAAAATCAAAAACCTGTTGGAAACGTAAACATCAGCATGTGAGTCCGAAACTCCAGGGATTATTTCAGATTATAATTATTAAACCTCCAGGGATTATTTCAGATTATAATTATTAAACTTCCAGGGATTATTTCAGATTATAATTATTAAACTTCCAGGGATTATTTCAGATTATAATTATTAAACCTCCAGGGATTATTTCAGATTATAATTATTAAACCTCCAGGGATTATTTCAGATTATAATTATTAAACGTGATTATTGGGACAGAAATAAAAAATAAAAAGCAGCCGATGCAGCTTTTACTCAACTGGAGAAAGTTTTGGCTCCCAGTGAACTATTGATGAAATGATTCATTCTGAATTGATTCATTCACCAGGAGACTAACAGCAACAAAGGCCTGGGTACAATCTGCGTAACTATGGAAACGGATGGATGGATGAACAGATGGATGTTAGATTCTCTCCACCAGTCAGAAAAGCAGGAAGTGTTTCCTGAACTGGTTCTTTTCCTGAACTGGTTCTTTTCCTGAACTGGTTCTTTTCCTGAACTGGTTCTTTTCCTGAACTGATTCTTTTCCTGAACTGGTTCCTCTGGTTTGAGCCAATCAGGTTTCATTTCCTGCTTCGCTGGCCATTAGCAGCTCGTTAATAATAAAGCGTTTCCAGTCTGGCTGGACTGGGAACGGTGGGAAGCCCTGGTGGTTTTATATGGTTCATACTGGGTTCGTGGAGCGGGTCAGAGCGGCGCTGATGATGGCACCAGTGCAACCAGATCAGTGGGAGGACTGGGAAAGCTTATCCAGCCCAGTAACAAACATGCTGCTGATTTATGGCTTTTTAATTTTTAATTGAAAATGTTTGAACTGCTGAGTCGTTTCCTCTGCAGAGACTTTGAGCCTCATTTGATCGCAAAACTAATCTATTAATCTATCAGTTATTCTGTCGATTAATCGGATAAAAAGATCAGCATATTCTGCACAATTTTCATCTAGCCATTTTTTAAAATAAATTATTAAAAATACATTAAAAGATGCAAACAAATAATTTTTTCATCAGAAAATAAAGATGTTATTGCTTAAGGTGCAGCATTCCTTGAGTGAAAACTGATTTCCAACATCATCATGTGAAAAACTCACCAGGTCAGCGAAGCAAAAGCTGCTTAAAAGATTTTTGTTTTCAGGATGTTAGCAGGTAAAGCTAAAACTAAACATCATTTTCATACAGTTATAGCTTTGTGTTGTTCTTTCAGAAAATTACCCTTTTTTACTTTGCATAGTCCTGTTAACGATTATTCATTTACTAAATCACTTGACAGTTATTCCAATAATTGATTAATCATTTCAGCTCTACCTGATTGACGGTTCTGCTGTCTTTGCCTCTTTTTTTTTCCTCCAGCAGGAACATCTGGTTCAGATTTCATGCTGGTCTTTGTTATGAAGAACAAAGTTTCTTTTTTCTCCAACAGAGCGATTCCAGCTCTTCGTCTGCCTGGAAGCTGAAGTTTGTTTCTTCTTCTGAAGTTTCCCTGGATAACATCGGCCTTCAGGTGTGGGACCCTCAGGAATACGGCTGTGATGTCTAAACTCCGGCTTTTCTTCTCCCTCGGGAAAACTCAGAGTTTATTCTGCTGATTCTCGCAGACGGATCAGATCGTAAGAAACTTTGTTTTCCCAGAGGAAACATGATCCAGACGTTGGGCTCAATGTGACCTACTTGTTTCTGAAGGTGGAACAGTCGCGACAAATAAATATGAAAAATCCATGAAAACAAGGAAAAAGAGAAAACAGATTTTATTTAATTGTTTTACTTTCATAAATGCGTAAATGGAGATAATGCATGATTTCCAAGAAAAACAATAATAGTAGCTTGATTTGTTTCTAATCCACAGTAGTTAAATTAATTGGATTAATTAATTAGTCAATGATTAATCAATTATTAAAATAAATGTCAACTGATTTAGCAATTGATTAATTGTTAATTTTAGAATACAGACTCGAAAATATGTCATTTCCTGAAGAAACAGCACAATCAGTACAATGTTTTAGATTTAGCTTTTTCATCCAAAAACACTCATAAATCTTAAAAAAAATTGTTAGCAAGCTAAATATTTAGTTTGAAGCAAAATATGTATTTAACCAACTAACTAAATATTTAGTTTCAAACTGTGACGTTTAAAAAATGAATAACTTGGTGAAAAATGAACCCATATTTTCTCTTTTCACAGACTAACTAACCCAAATTATCGCTGTTATTTTTACTCTTTCTAACTAAAAACCGTCGCTGTTCTTCCCAGAAATCTGGTCTGAGTTCATTCCACATTCAGCTTTAGCTGAACAGATGTCGAGGCAGCAATAACTTCCTGTTTGGACTAATGATGCGTGTTGAGATAAATAGATAGAGGCTTGGAAATGATGACAAAGAGTTGCAGCTAAACTCTTGTCTCCGGCAGCCGAGCATATGTTCAGCCGCACTTCAGATGCAATATTGACTCAGTTGGAGTTTAGGGAATTAGCGGCTGCCTCACAGCACTCAGCTGGAAAATGACTCGCTGATGTTTCATAATGAAAACTCAGAAGCACGTAGGGACAGGAGAAGTGATTGATTCACTTGCTGATAGCTCACATCATATCCTTGTTTTTTCTGTTTCACTCAACATAATCAGGAATGTGAGCGATGGCGGCGGCTCTGCTAACGCGTGACACAAATGGAAGCAGAGCTACACATGTAGCCGAGGATTCTCACCTCCACACAATAGCTTTTAATGAAATGAGCCGAGAGCGGCAGCAGGCATGTACAGCATATATGGAGACGTAAATCTATTAGTTCAGATGAAATCCCTTTTCATTCCTGCCTGCCAGTGGGATGCATTCGTTGAATCCAATGAGCAGATATTGATTCTGGGGTTATTTTCTCCTTACGACGCCTGATTGTTCCAGGAATGAAAAATATTCGCAGCGCTGTGAAATCCAGAGAGACAAAGATAATAAATTCTTTGTGTGGCAACAACAACAACACAACACCTTCATTTGTAAAGGTGAACCTGAGCTGCATTTCAAGCGCTCAGTGTTTTCGTCCTGAAGGACGTTGTGTTGCAGGAAGTTCTCCAGGTTCTGGAAAGAGTTCAGATGAAGTTGATAAGATCTCAGTCTGCACTCAGTTTGCTCTACGTTTGTGAAAAAATCTTGTTTTATAGCTGAGAGGAGAAATCAGATGGTTACAACTGTCCACTGCTCAGTCGTGTATTTCTGAGTTTTTATGGTTGTTCTTTAAGGAGAGCATTTCTGAGGTCAGACACTGATGTTGGATGAGAAGACCCAGCTCACAAGCTAATCTCTAATTCATCCCAATTGCAGCCTTACATGAATTTATAGACGTGTTGCTGCATGACATAATGCATTCATTGTCCTGTTTGATTGAAGCGTGTTGAACCTGGGAGACATTTAGAGCTGCAGGACAGCGGCTCTGGAGAACCAGGATCAACGACCTCTGGTAGAGACCTCGCTTTGCTCACTGAAGCTTCATCGTGTTGGAACAAAAAAGTACCAACTACAAACGCTGTTGTTGTTTGAAATTGTCCAAAATGTCTTGGATTCTTTCACTGGAACTAAACTAAAAAAACTAAACTTAAAAAAAAAATCCCGCCTCGCACCATAATCATCCCTCCACCAAACTTTCTGCTACACATAACACAGTCAGGCAGATGCTGTTCTCCTGGAAACATGATTATGTTTGTCTTATGCTTTCTGAGGGCTCTGCTAATCGCCTCCTTTGCTTTTGCTGCTCCTCTTTAGGTCTCTGTGCTCTTTCCTGCTGCTCTGCTCTGCCTCCTTTTCAAATCCTCTGCTGTTTATTTCAGCTTTTCAGATGCTAATCAGCTGCTCCCAGTTGCAAAAACAACCAGTGTGTTGCCATGGACACACATCCTAACAACTGCATAGCTGAAATGACCAATTGTATTCATTTTCTTTATCCAATTAATCGATTACTAAAATAATTGATAGCTTCAGTCCTAGTCTAATCAAGCTACGCCTCAACTAATAAACAAAAGCTGCCACCATTAATCACCAAATTAAATTTCTAGTTTCTTACATGTCAGGTCCAGAAATTACTCTGCAGGTCTAGTTAGAGAAGCTGAATCCTGTTTAAGATAAAATATAAGTAAAAGTTTCCACTGCAGCAGCTTAAAAATAGTCAAACAACTTGATGTGACTGGTGCTTTGGAACAAAATGTTCCCAAACTGCTTTAAACTTCAGCGCTTCACCCAGAGCAGATAATCTCATATCAGAGCTTCTGCTTTCCTGCTCACTTATCACCAGCACATTATGGCAGGAAGTGCACTCACACCATCTCCATATTTCACATCAGAGCCGCCGCTCAGCAGGCGGCCACTTGCAGACTGATGGGTGCTTCGGCGCAGCCGAAGAGCTCAGGAAGGAGCCGAGCCGATAGGTGGAGAGGCTCTGAGTGCCGGCAGGAAATGGACACCAGAACGTTGATTTCCTCTGGGAAGCTTCAGAGAGGCTGCAGCAGCGGCGCTGAGTGCTGCTCTGACGAAACACCGCGGGAAGCCGCTGGGTTTCTGAGCGACAACATTCAGGCAGATGCTTGGTTTTAAAAATGAAACTATTTATTTTCTAAATATGTGAGTCAGATGATTGGGACGTGGAGTTTTTTAGGGTCCAAGACCAACGTTCAGGTCATTCTGGACTCAAACTTCCTTCAGTTCAAGCAGGGGTGTGTAACAAGAAGCTATGCTAACGTGGAATTTAAGCTAAAACAGGAGCTATGCTAAAACAGAAATTTAGTCTATGCTAAAATAATAATAGTAAAAATTCCAAAATCAGAGAGAGAGATTTATGCTAAAATGGACTTTATGCTAAAGCTAAAATGTAGACTATGCTAAGCTAATGCTAAAACAGTCATTTTACTGTTTTGTAATTAAGCAGAATTAATTACAAAACAGAATTTATGCTAAACTGCAAGCTGTGACATTTACGTTAAAATTGAGACATGATGAAACAGATGCTATGCTAAAGCGAAAGTTTATGTTCAAACAGAAATCACACTAATTCTCCATTTATCATGATTTGTTGAGCTTTTAAAGTCTATAAATGTTGCATAAACACAGCAATGGCTCATCATCTCCAGGTTCTCCTTCTGCATGTTGTCAGAATGAAGGTTTGCTATATAAATAGACGAGCTTCACTCTGCAGCAGGAGTCTGTCGGTGCGGGTAAAAACGTTCTGTGTGAGCCGTAATCTGGGCCATCTCGCCTTTGCTGAGGGAGGATCTTCTCTTTTGTCCTGGGAGAATCAGAGGCGCAGCCCTGCAGGCCGTTAGCATCTGTAAAAACTCATCTCTGTCCAGACGCAATCAACACAACAATCCTGTTTCTGCTCCACGCTGCCTTTAGTTCAGGTGGGAAGTCATATCACAGATTTTCCACCAGAATTAAACCTCAGATTGTTGTTTCTCTCGCCGTGAAATGATGGTGTTTATTTTTTAATAATAAATTAGTTTTACCTTCACGGCTTGCTTGGTGTCACTTCTCTAAATTTCCACACCCAAACATTCCTCTGTGTGGCAGAAATGTAAGACAAACCAAATGATAAAATATTTCATTATTAATGCTGATGCTGCGTAAACTCCTGATTTCCTCCTGCCTCTGATTTTTCAACGTTTTCATGAATTTCTAATCAGGAAAAGACTCAATGGTTACAGGTAGAAAACAACCAACATGGATGAATCCTGCAAACTACAACAATAACCAGCAGATTTATCTCCTCTTTTTTAAAGTTAAAGAACTTTTGTCTTTTGGTTGCTGCCAATAAGTGTAAACTGACACCTTCCAATATCGGCGCTGTTGTGATCATTTTGGTGGAAATTTAAGCTACCAGCAAAAAACTTTCCAGTTTAAACAATAATAATGAATCAGTGGTTAATCACATTTTCAATCAAAGTCTTTTTAAGTTTATTTTCACATCTAGAAATTCTTTTTTTTCTTCTTTGCAATGTGAATTATTATTATTATTCCACATTTTATAACATAAAATTGATGTCAGCATTTTTCTCAGTTAATTATGATTTTCTGCTTATATTTTATGAAAATGTGACATTTAAAATTAAAGGATTTAAAACAACTTGCAGCCTGTTGGAAACCAGGTTAGCGGTTAGCAGAGAGACAAACTGAGCTAATGATGCTAATCGCTAATGAAAGTTGTTAAAAACATAATTTGTTACTTGATTAAACAGAAAATTCTTTATTTATTGATGTTTTTGGTGATACATCATTCACACAGGAAGTGATGTCACTACCGGACAGAAAGCCTCATTATTTACTCTGTTATCAAGTAATTTTACATTTTATAAGCTTTTAAAAGCAGATTAAGCAGCTCAAAACAATCTGAATAAGAACAAGGACATGAAATTATTATTTTGACGCACGTTATTTAAATATTAATCTTCTAAATATCAATATAACTGAAGCTAGCCGGCCTCGTTAAAGTTAGCGCAGAACCAAAAATAAAAGAAAGAGTTTGATTCTGAAAAAGATCACAGCCATCATGTAATTAAATTACATATCAAAACTGAATTATAAATATTGACTGTTTAATAAGTAAGAATAGTTCAATCTGAGCCTTTGTCCACTTAGAGGTAAACAGGAAGGCGCTAAAGCTGCGTAGCATCCACACTTCCTTCCCAGCCTCCATCTTTTTCTGCTAAGAAACTTTTAATAGGAATAAAAAATGTTAAAACTGGAAGTAGAAGAAATTTTAAAATGAAAACGTTGGCTGATGCAGGTCCTCTGTGGAGCGTTTTGTCATGAAACATTTCAAAAAGTGTGACAGTCCCTCCTGATATCAGGGCGCTGCTCCGGCAGCAGCTGATGACACTCAATCAACCGGCAGTCAGAAGTTAATGGCAGCCAATTTCTGCTCTCCAAGACTCATTTAAAAGCCTTGAAGAGCAGCAAATTGCATGTAATGAGTGGTATGGCAGTTCCTGTCTCTCTTCAGCTTTCCCAGTGATTGATGGTTATTCGCCCCTCACCCCCAGGATGGATTAAACCACATCATGTGGAGTCATTTCTCTATCTCCTCTTTGGCACAAGTTAGGCTGATTGTTTTTAATAACTACAGAGAGAGCTGCTCCCAATGAAACTGTCAGGTTAGGTTCCCTGAGATTGTTTTTAATTTGCCCCATGTTAAAAGTGTCAACCTTGAATACCTATAAAAGGTTGGCACTTTTAAATGTGTACGTGTACACATCTTTAATGCATTTATCTCCTATTATATATATTTGTTAGGGACTATAACATATTAATTTAGATTAATTATGTAGATTTTAACGCGTTATTTATTATCTTCTTTTTTTTTACCACAATTATCGTTCTTTTTCTTTTTCTTTTTTTTTTACAGACAAACGTTCCGACCTGGAACCTTTGTATTCGCGCGTTTCTGGTACGCCCGTAATTCTGACGCAATGCTACAACATCAGCTAACCCGTATGGATGAGAAAGACTCTTGTATTTGTCACTGGGTGTCGATTTGAGCTTCATAAACGATCTAATGGGTCGCTGAAAGAGACTATTGTTGCGTTCAAGTTGTGCTGAAAGCAGTTAGCTTATCAGCGACCCTATTTAAACCTACATTAGCAACTCATGCTAACATGCTAACTCATGCTAACTCATGCTAACTCATGCTAACATGTAGCAGCAGCGCAGACGTTCACATTTCCAAAGAAGTTCCTGAAACATTGAATATAACTTTACGCCAAACTGATAATTTAATAACCTAAATAACATTTTAAAACAATAAATGTTTGTTATTGAGCTGATTTGTCTATTCAAAAATGCATCTGCACTAAAGTGGTTTTGAAATGAAAATGTTGCTTATTTTTAATAAATTAACTTGGATTACAAATTTTAATTAAATCCCAATTCTAATATTCATATTTATCTGCTTGTTACACAAACCTATTATATCCTGACTGCAGTCAGAGAGTGTTGTGATTTTTAAACATTGACCCAGGATTTCTAGACTTTATAGTTGTTGTTTTTATTATTATTATTATTATTATTATTATTATTATTATTATTATTATTATTGTTGTTGTTGTTGTTGTTGTTGTTGTTGATATTGTTTTAACATATACATTTATACTTATTTGGGCTACAGATAATTATTTCATTGATCAATTATAATAATTGTGTAATCATTGTAAAAAATGGCAGGTTCAGCAAATTTTTCATGTAACCATTTAGATTTATTTTATTTAATATTACATAAATCTAAAATATATAGCGGTATGTACAGTTTGTTATTTTTTTCATCAAATGGAAAAATACTCGAACTAATTAGTAATCAATTACTAATTTAGTAATTGATTACTAAATTAGTTAATGACTGTTTTAATAATTGATTAATCGTGATTAATTGTTTCAGCCCTAATATGTATATATTTTTATTCTTCTTAATATTGTATTTATTTTAATTCATTTATTTAGATTTTATTGTTTGCAGCAAAAGTAATCAGAGCTTTAATATTTTTTTAATGAAACTTAATCATGTTTTTAGCTGATATTTTATTAGCTTATTTAATTCAGTTGAATTTTTTAATTACTTGTATTGTTACTGGAAGGTTTTATTTATTTTTAAATTAAAACAGGTTTCTCTTCTAAATTAGATCTTGGATCTAAATGAGACAACCAGCGTAAACAAAGGTCAACATATGAAATGCTGATTTATTTTTGGTTAATTCTGGTTAATTTTGGTTAAACCAGATAACTCTTTGGGTTAGCCAAACCGCGACGTGATTCCAGTATTAAACCAGAATTTTTTTTAACTCATTTCTTCTCTTCCAGAATGATGTTGCAGTCAGATGGGACAACGGCCAAGCGGACCAGGTGTGAAGCACGGTGGTGGAAGCATCATGCTGCTTCAGGTAAACAGCTGAGACTCAGTTGGCTGCTCCATCAGAACACAAACTTGTTCTAAACTGGATAAAACAGGCCAGCAGTTGGATTAAACTCCATTTAACGTTTTATTCCTGTTAGTAAAAATAATTTCTGTAGGTTCTGGTTCAAAAGTGATGATTTTCTTAACATTGGCGCCTCGGACGAGTGGAGAAACTTCTCACTGCAGCTGTTTGTGTTAGGGACTCTTCATGTCCTGTAACCTCTTCATCTTCAGACATAAAACTGTGATTTTTCTGCCGGTGAAGAGTCTCGACCTCGTCACGCGCTCTGATATTTCTGAGTTGGCCGCTGCTTTGTTATTGTGTCTGCAGAGGCCAAACCGAGTGAAAATATGTTGGGGCGCAGCTCCCACACGCAGAGCTTCAGTGGGAAATCGCAGCCGTGACCTTTCAGTTTCCTCACTGTTGACCAAAAAAACAGCGGTGCTAAAGTCTCTGCAATGACGAAAGGACCATGAAACGCTTTCAGAAAATCCATGTGGGTAAAAAAAGGACAAAAAAATCAAAAAGGACCCCTGACAAAGTAGGAATAAAGGAAAGTGCTTTCTTACAAGCCTCACATGAAGCCTCAGCAGCTTTTACTGAGCTCTGGTTTTGGAAACAGTTTGATGATTCATTTTTAGTCACAGCTAACACAGACAAACGCAGATAGGAGCAGGAGTTAAAGCCATGAGGAGAAAAAAATCTTATTACCAAATCAATACACAGTAAACCAGAAACTGTTTCACAGTAATTTGTCTGTTTTAAGCCACAAAATGAGCTGGTTCTGCTAATGTAGCACATAGATTCTCCTATAAACAGGAAAATAATGATAAAAGTCTCCCTGCAAGAGAATGAATTGGGTAAACAAACACTATATTACCAAACCTGGAAGTTATAAGAGCAGGAATTACTGGGATGTTTAACATTAGAGACATCTGAGATTACAAAATGCTAATTTTAAGGTTTTAATTGTGTCCGTTTTAAAGTTTACAGTGGAAGTCTTGATGCTCAATTCAGATCTTTTTGTTTTTTCTGCTGCTAAATAATTACGTCTGCGATCAGATTTCTGCGCGAACAGTTTACGACAAAAGCAACCTGTAGAGGAAGAACGTTGGCGTCACACAGCAGCTCAGTTTGCAAAATGTAAAATGGACGTCGCTGTTTATTTATCAATTTGAAAGTTTTAGTGCAACAGGAACGTCCAAAATGTCGGCTCTGCTTCAGCTTTACCGCGTCTGGCTTCTTCTGGTGCAGAATTATGACGCATGTCTCACATCAAGGACAATAAGGTCTGACAAAATGCCACATGACAGTTCAGACAAGCAGATGTTTCTGGGTTGGTACCACATGGAAGTGGCACAAATCAGATTGTTTGGGGGATAAAAAGATCAGAACTGACTGCAGTGAAAAAGTTTCACTTGATTTGGGTCTCATTCGCCTGATGAAACCAATCATTGAAGTGAGAATAATTCAGCGCCAGGAGACATTAGGCTGACATTAGTTTAATTGATAGTATGAATAATTAGGCAAAAATTCAAAATTCAGCTAAACAAATCTGAGCATCCAGACCAGCTGCTGAACGTGACCAGCGACAGTCAGGAACCAACATGAGTGAGACATTAATCTGACAGTTATCAGCATATAAATGAAATAAAATCTTATGTTTCTGTAAAAGTGGCAAAAGATTCAGGGAAAACAAGCCGAGAATAGAGCCCTGTGGTTCTCCACGTGGCTTTATCTTCTACTTTTTATGATAATTATGTTGTAATTTTCCTTTCTTTGTATTTATTGACGAAATTAGTATATTCAAGTCATTTTAATCGTGCTATATGCCGTAATTTCCTCTATTTGTTTTTAGCTACAGAAATGGATCATTGTTCAACATGAATCCATTTTCTACTTTCTAGAATAACTAGTTTGTTTCATATCTCAGTTTTATATCTGGAGGGTTTCCTTCGGGACCAACGGGACTCTGAGTTAAAGTTAGGAGTAAAATCCTGAAGTTAGCAGTAAATCGCCTCTTCATTAAAGGTCAACACAAAAAAAGATGCAGCTCACATTTATCTGCTCCAAAAACTGGAGCTTCCTTTGACACGAGGTGCAATTCTGGAGCTTTACAGAGAAGCTGCAGAGGATGTGAAGGATAACAGGATGGAAGAGCAGCAGAGCAGAATAATCAGCTGAAAACGGAGTTTCTGTGGTTCAGCCTCTGTTTGCTGCAGCACACGACTTAATGTGACTGAAATAATTAGAATTATCCGTGATTCACCCTCCATTCAAGCCTCATGGAGGTTATCCTCATGGTTTTGTTGTTTATTTTAGAGGATGTTTTTAAACTCACAATATTCTGTTTATTACATTTTATATACATATCTATATAAAACAAGAAGAAATGTAAAGCTAATCTCCATCCTGCAGTGATTATCATTCTTACAGCACAATCCGACTTCCTGCTTCCACTGTTCATCCATATGAGCTGGATCACATGGCTGCTCTTTCCCTCACTGTCTGCACGACTTTCCAACTGTTTTTGCTTCTTTAGAAATATTTGCATGAAATGTTGCGATGTTTGACGGTAAATGTGACTTTATGTTTCTCGTCACATTGACTCTAACTTGACATCAAGTAAAGCTGAGGCGTTAGCTCACTGCTAACGCAAACATTACAAACATTTATCTTACATGGTAGCTCAATTCTAAGTGCAAATGGAAATGCTAATCTGATGTGCTAGCCCATTGCTAACTGACACATTAGAATGGCTGTTGGATCTGTTAGCTTATAGCTAATTAAAACATTAGAAACATTTCTTGGATGCTGCTAAATAAACAGAATGTTTGTTGGATGTGTTAGCTCACTGCTAGCTGAAACATTACAGATTGTTTCTTCGTGATTATTGGACTTTGATTAATAGATTTATTTACTTTTAAATGTAATCTTTGTTTCTGAATTTGATCAATTCCTTATTTACTGATATTTGGTTTTACTTCATCCCTTGTTTTTGGTTTTTAGTTCATTCTTGTATCTTTTTGTGTATTTCTGTAGCTTTGGTGTTTGTTTATTTCCTGTCAGCCATCTTGGTTTAGTACTATGTAGATTTATTAATAAGTGCTTCTCTGTCTTGTAGATTTTATTTTCTCCTAGATCTTCATAGTTCAGTTTCTCTTAGTTAGTTTTAGTTGTTTGGCTGTGTTGTGTCAGCATCCATTAGTTTCCCTCTTCTGCTGCTATTTCCCTCCAGCTGTTTCCCATTTCCTTCATTTCTCCATCTGCATATATTTCCTTCAGCTTCCATGTTTCGTGTCAGATTCCCACTCATGTCACCCATTCTTCTCCTTCGAGAAATCTCGCTGTAAGTGTTTTGATGAACTCTTTATTAAATTGGTTATCATGAGATTTTCACTTTCCTGCGTTCTGGTCCGATCCCTGGGCCATACATGACATCTGCACCACGTTAAGTCCCAGTCGGATTATTCCTTCTGGTGCTTCGTTTTATTTTCACAGTGACTCTCAGCATCATATCTTCTCGTCTCGTCCACAGAAACCAGCCTGAAGAATTTGCAAAGTCAGAAAGTCAGGTTTTATTTGAATATAAATAAGAAGTAGACGACAGAGGAACAGAAAAATAGTTCTACATGTTGTTTCAAGTCCAGTTTTTCCAGTAAATAAGTCAGTTTTATAAAGCTGATGATGCAAATTCAGAATCTGAGATTCATTTTTGGTTAAAAGGGAATTAATTGCATTTTATGCAACAAGTGTTAAAAAACAAATGCAACACTGAAACACTCTAGTTTTCCTTTTGGTTATTGTAATATTACTGTACAGTGCTAACACTGCTAGCAATGCTAGCTAGGCTACAAAGCATTAGCAACCTCTCAAACCTCCAGTCGGTTGTGGCTGATGGCCGCTGGGACTGAGCCAGGTTCTGGTTCTGCTGGAGGTTTCTTCATGTTAAAGGAGAGTTTTTCCTGTCGACTGTGGCCAGGTGCACAATCAGCCTCGGTATGAGGGTGTCAACGACACAACGCAAGTGGTTACCTGTTGGTGCTACGTTCAGCGATCTGCTGGGTGTCCTTAGAAACTTTTTTAACTAATTAGAATAATTCACTGAGTTTAATCGGCTGATTGATAACTGCGATCAAATGGCATGAATGTGTGATTGAATTTACTTTTTTTGTAACATGTCTTAAGACAACCTTTTTTAAGAAACTGAATTGAACTGAATTTTTATTCTTGTCTTTTAAAGCGTGAGTATGATGTAAAATTGACTTTTTTGAGCTTTACATGATGTTAGAAAGTTATTCTCATCAGAAACAAACCTGGACTGTTGCTTTGATTCTTCCATGCGTGTTTTAGAAATCCTTTAATCTCCATGGCAACCATTCAGCTGCACAAAATGCCTGGGTGAACCTAGCCCCGCCTTCAAGGCACAGCTCCTCCCCCTCTGAGCTCCTTCAGACTAGCCAGCAGCAATTAGCAAACAGCTGGTGGAACTGCTGAGCTCATTTCAGAAAAAGCCGGAATTTTTAAAGAGACAGAAGCCCAATTTCAAGACATTGAATTATAAAATAAAATATCTTTTACTTCACATTTGATACATCTGGCATTTTTTAACTGAAGTTAATAAAGTTACATGATTGTGGTATAAAATGGCTCAATGTGCGTGAAAAGCTCCTGAAAGCTGCTCTGTTCTCCAGCATGTTTGGTTGAGTAGCGACGGTAAAGAAGGCCGTGTTGTTTGTAAATGTCGATGTTTTCAGTGCAGCTGAGACACATCGGGCTGCTCCGCTACTCCAGAACAAAATATTCAGTTTTCCAACTCACATTGACAATCTTTGATCTGGACTGGCCTGATCCTGTGAAACCTGCTACAGAAACACTGGAGGGACAAAAAGGTTTTAAATTCAAACACTAAGTTTCAGGATTAACTCTAATCTTTAGATGCAATCCGGAAATCTGCCTCAGAAAATTCAAAAATAAACCAACTTTAAATTTTTAATGGTGGATATAAATATTTAGAAACAAAAAGGAACCATTTTTAGTAAGAAATCCTCGTAGCAGAGAACAATCTTAGGCTTTGCGACTCTTCATACACTCATTAAGTTTTATAAGACAGTTAAAAAAAAGACGCCGGATGATCTAAAAACAAAATGTGGGATTTCTTAGGAGCCTGAATACATGAAAAGGGAAAAGTAGAGGCTTTTTTCTATATTTTTTCCTGCAGTGTAATAATGAAAGTTTCCCTAAGTCCATGAAAGTCCTTTTACTTTTTCATGACATTGTGAAGTTGCCGTGCATCATGACTCAGCGCATTCGTTCTTTTATACTTCCTCCGCCCGTCTGCCTTGAAAAAAATCCTGCTTTTCATCTCCACCTTACTTTCTCGTCCCTGCCGTCTTTCTTTCTCCGGTGTGGAGTGGCCTTTTCTCAAACATCCAGCTCAATGCAGGCTCCATATTTATTCTCAGGTCAGTAAAAATCCGCACCACCTTGGAAAAAGCTGCTTTTATTGAAAACCCTTGTCTAGAAAAGAGGAAGCTTCTCCAAACTAGCATCACGAAACAAAACATTGCATTAGGCCTTTTCATCCGCCGCAGGCTAATAAGCGCCACGAAGCAACGAGAAGCAGTTTGGTGATCTGCAGATGTTTTCTGGTGCTTGAAGTTTATCGCTCTTATTGTTCTGCTCCACTCCAGATGTGTTTCTCTTCACAGCTGCAACAGAACCACAAATAGCCGTGGATCTGTTCACTATTACGAGCCTCAAAACCAATTTTCACTCAAATTGCAGAGAACCAATTTGAGTGACATTTTTTGAGATGTGTGCAATTCCAGTGAGCTGCAGGCCTGGCTGGTAATGAGCCAGCTGGTTCTCATTTTATCAAATATGGACATTTTACTAAAACCCACTGCGATTTCTTTTCTAATTCAAAGATGAATTTGCAACACTGGACGGATGATGAAGACATTTGCAGGATCAGGATTTAGTTTGTTTTATGAGCAAAAAGAAGATTAACAGTATTTTGGTTTATTTTAGATATTGACTTTATTTTAAAATCAGTGGGTTTCCTGTTTATTATTACATAATTACATTAGAGATAAATCTTAGAAGTAATTTACACCATCCAGATCTACACCACCCAGTTCTGAACCACCCAAAACTGTTGATAGATTATAAATCACTGAACGATTGAAGATCTGCTGCTGTTGTATCAACCTAGAACAAAAAACTGCAAACCTGCTGAAACACTGAGTTCCTTTAAGTTCCTGTTCAGATTTTCCTCTGATTAATAATAACTGGAACTTTGATTCCAGTTATTATTCAGCTTCATGTTGTGTCCTTGGCTCATGTCAGCTGCAGCGTTTAGTTTTCCTGCTGTAGGTTTGAATATTTTCAGAACCTGGTAAATGCTGTATAATTCCATCCCAAGATGATCCTATGTATTTATTCCTTTTTCTGGATGATATTTTTATAAAATTTGAGGACAGAATTCATGGATATACATTTTGAAACCCTTCTGATGAGCGACAGAGCTTAAATATTCATCGCCTGATCCACAGTCAAACATGAGTTTGAGATTTAGACATTTATTGTTGGAGGAGATTTCCATAATCTTAGGGATGAATATTCTGGGTTCTTCTGGATGGCGGCGCCGTTTACCCACCGCAGGGAAAGTTACGGACGTGGGACAGGGAAGGTTACGGACATTAATCACATGGTGGCTGTTCGCTGCTTGTTCCTGTGCCAGACGGACCATTTCGCCGGACTTTGCGTCTACTTTGGCTACATGTCAAGACTTCCCTCCATCTTTAAATTCACTCCTGGAAATGGATTACTCTGCCCTCCTCCACACCGGGAAGAAGAGCTGGGATTTATGACAGCGGCTCTGTGGGAAAGCAGACATGTTCTCTACTCTCCTCTCTCCTCAGGGACGCCGGATTTGTAAGAAGACAGAACTGAACCTCCAAAGATCCACCGGGGGAACAAGACTCTGAAAACGCTTCCAGTCAAAGTGGGAAGATTCCAGATGCTAATAATTAATCACTTCACTTTCTGGAGTCTCCCTGACCTTTGCTACAAGGCATTTGAAACTGGTCTTTGGAAAAGTGATTAATTATCCCAAAAGGAGATTAGCCGACATCCTTCACTGGATCTAAACCAGGATCAAAGTATAAACAAGGAAGTCAGCAGTTCAACACTCTTAAAGTCTCAGTTTGTGCATCTATTCTTCCCTTCTGGAGCATTTCATAATATTCCTGTCTTCACTGGAGCCTGGACTTTCTGGGTTCATTCCCACCAGAACCTGTTCAGTCGCTTTAATCCGTTTGCAAAGAAAACGGATTGGAGAGGCGTGAATGTGTAATCGACCAAACCATCGATCTCTGGTCCGCCCACAAACCTCGGTCTGGGTTTGGAGCGGTTTCAATGTGAACACCAAACAGACCAGAGACCACTCAAACGGCAGGAAGTGGACTACGGTGCAAGGCATTCTGGGTAAATACAACCAAAACAAATGTGCTAGCCTAGCGCTAGTGGGAGAAAAGAGAAATCCTCCAACCGCTAAAATCTGACGCCACTGCATTTTGTGAAGAAGGAGGAAGTTGCGCTCAGAGTCTTCTTCAGACGTCTTTGTTGTTTCCTTCAGTGGTTGTTGGTGCAGCGCCCCTACAGGCCATTAGGGGAACAGGTTGGGTTTGGTTGGTTTGACTCAGAGCAGAGAGAAAGAGAACCACAGATGATGAAGTTTATCTGGACTATCAGGTGCGGAAACATCATAAATCTCATCCTTCCTCTTCTAGGATTACGGTTTATGAGACACAACTTCCTGTCCAGCATTACACTGACAGGAAAGAGCATTATGTGGAAACCAGTTAGCATCAGGTTAGCATCATCTAAACACCACCGCCTGCCTGAGCATCATGTCCAGAGTTTCCATCATGAAGGGAGGAAACGTGCAGCATGACTGTGAAACGAAGAGCAGCAGCTGGTTTTCTGGTTAAAGTGTCTTTTCACGTCCCAGGAGAGCCGGCTGATGCAATCCTCCTGTCTGCAGCGTGTCGATGGTCTCGACATGTTTTCCTGCGCGCTGTGGGTTTGTTGGGAGGCAGGCTGCTGTATTTGAGGAGGTTCTGTCTGTTTGTTTGATTATTGAGTGACGGGAGGCTCATGAGAGACGCGCCCCGCTCTCAGCTGGCGCCGCAGGCCTTCCAGGTCGACGGGATTAGCATTTTAAAACCTCTGATCTGCGGCAGGAGGGAGGCGCTGGAAGAAACGGGATCTTGCCGTATTTCAGCTGCTTCTCTTTGAAATGAGAACTTCACCTGCCTCATCAAACAGAGGAACATCTACCTCTGCGCTTCTTTCTAACCTGAATGATCTGAATGTTTTCAGGAAGAGGAAAAAGGTTCAGACACGTTTGGCTCTAATTACACGTTCAGTTTGTGCAAACAGCAGAAAGTCATCTCCATTTCCACCTGACTCGACGCTTTCTGGGCCGAATTCAAGGAAAGCCACTAAATGTAACAGAGCCTCTAATGAAGCTCATGAAGTCTCCCAGTCAGAAATTAACAGCAATAATTTGGATTATTTGGCCTGAGACTGAAAAGTGGGGACATTTTTCAAAGTTATATTTTCATTTTCTAATCCTTTCTTTAATAATGTCACAGTGTAAACTAAATATTTAGTTAGCAAGCTTATTATTTAGCTTTCAAACTAAATATTTAGCTCCAAACTGTTTATGTAGTCAGATAAATATTTAGGTTATTTATAAATATTCCCAAACTAAATATGTCACCAGTTTTTAAACTAATTATTTAGCTTAATGCTAACTAAATATTTAGTTCCAATCTGAATATTTAGCTGGTAAACTAAATATTTAGCTTGCTAACCAAATATTCAGTTTGAAACTATAATATGGTGAAAATATGAGGAAATCAGCCCAGCAGAACCCTGAGAAAACAAAGATTCAAACCCGGATCGCCTTTGTTTTAAAGAGACAGCGCAGCGATTCCAGCCGTGTGTGGCGCTTTGTCTCGTGACCAAATGCATAAAGGTGAAGCTACCTGGATAAACAGCAGGTAAAATATCTCATCTAGTGCCTAAATGTGGTAATTGTTCAACATTTCTGAGATGAAGAAAGAAAAGAAGCGGTTCTCCTCCAGTTGCTCTAGTGAAATAAAACCGTATGTGAGGCTGAGGCCAGACGCTTTGATTGTCTCGGAGTGAAGCGATTCAAACCTGGCAGATTATTCTCTTTATTCTGCCAAACCAAACACCCAGCAGCTCACATCCAGAACCGGCTCCGAGCTGCAGAACCGACCCAGACGAGATCAGATGCAATAAATGATGGAGGCAGGCAGGGCTTTACTTTTACATTCTCATTTTATTGAGTTGTATTTTTTCTGAAAACCTAAAATCAAGCAAATAAAAAAGCCCAAATTTTTTTATTTAAATTTTTTTCTAAATTCATAATAATTTGTTGATCCAAAGCTTTTTTTAAGACTGTATTGGAGCCATTGTAAATAGAAAATAAAATAAAAGGCAGAGTCTATTTCCACCAGAAACTTCAGAAAAGTAGTGATTAATTTCAGACATTTTCAAAACGTCAAAAGTCAAATATTTCCAACATTTGAAACTCAAAAATGTTCAAGTTGTTTGTATTCTAAAAATTTTTTAGTTTTATAGAAAATTTCCCTTTTTTTCTCTACAATGGCACTGCATCCAACCAACCATCCATCCATCCATCCATCCATCCACGCATCCAACCAACCATCCATCCATCCATCCATCCACGCATCCAACCAACCATCCATCCATCCATCCATCCACGCATCCAACCAACCATC
>CAEFZX010009834.1:0-31188 GCA_903066825.1 Alfaro cultratus | reverse complement strand
TTTTACACTTTTTTGTTTAGTACATATTTCCACATGTGTTAATTCATAGTTTTGATGCCTTCAGTGTGAATCTACAATGTCAATAGTCATGAAAATAAAGGAAACTCATCGAATGATTGGTGTGTCCAAACTTTTGGTCTGTACTGTATCTTTCTGACTAGTTACTTGTGAGTTAGTTTTGTGTTATCTCAAGTCAAAACTGAAATGGTACACTGTTTTTGCAGTTTGGTACACTGTTGATTGTGCAGGAGGCTGCACTTGTGCTTTTCAAAGTCAAACAGTTGTATAATTGTGCATCTGTTTGGACCCGTTTTTCCGTGGGAGTGTAAACATTGAGTTGGGGGCGTGGCTAGCAGCAGCTTATTTAGATTTAAAGTGACAGAGGCCATAAAACAGCTCATAAGCAGAACTGACCAAACTGAAGTCTCATTATTGAACGATGATTTTGTGTGAAAAAAAAATAAAAAATCTAACCTTTTGAAGAAAGCAAAATAGGTCACCTTTTAATATAAAACTTATGAGTTTATATTTTGGTCAGTCTGATATATTTTTGACTTTTTGATCAGTTACTTGAGTTGCATTTTTACCGAATAGTTTTTTACTTGTAATTTCTTGGACGGCTACATTTTACTTTTACTTGAGTATATATATATATATATATATATATATATATATATATAAATATATATAGTATATTGAAGTGTTGCTGTCTTACTTGAGTATTTTTTAGCTACCTGTGGTTATTTCTGCCCTTCTTATTTTCTCGGCTGTTCCTGATCTGACTCACGCGTACAAAAGATTTCTTATCGTCCGTCTCAATCGCTGAGTCCTTTGCTATCAGCTTAAAGGACGTCCAGTGGTTCTCGACGCCCCCTCTCTGTCTCCATTGAGGCTGTTTCATGTTGTGTCACCTCCTATCCAAACATCTCTCCTGTCCGCTGAGATCAGAGAAGATCTCCACCTCTCTTTGTCGCTCCTTCCATCTGCCTCTTTGCTTTCTCTTTTTCAAAGTTGCAGTGACAGATTGAGGTCAGACTGCGCACCGCGGGGTGTTTTAATCTCATTGACCCTCCCTCTGGAGGTGACGAAAGCTGCGAATTGTTTCTGTCTGTGACTGAAACTTTGCCGTGGTCCACATGAGAGCCGGATCTGAGCAGGATGGAAAGATTAGCTCTGGGGGGGATTAGAGGAACCGGTCCTGCTGCCGACCCGTGGCACCGGCACGTAAATATCAGGAGTTTGACTCATTCAGGTTCACAACCTGCTGCAGGTCAATACCGTCTGCTTAGGAAGATGTCTGTGTTTTCTAGCTAAGGCTGAAACGATTAATCGTGATTAATCAGTTATTCGAATAATTTAGTAATTGATTAATCATTAAAGTTTTAGCTTCACCTGGTTCAAAATCTGTAAAACTCCTGCTAAGCACCTTTTGCTTTCCGATTATTAAAAGATAAACAGCTCAGCTCTACACTGTGTTGGTATGAAATCAAGCAGAAATGCCTGAAATTTTCATATGTTAATGTCACACGTGATTCATAAATTCATAAAATGCTCTGAGAATGTTATAATTTTTTCCTGTTTAGAAATATTTCCCCAGTCCACCAGAACATTTGAGATTTTTCAGAGAAAGCTGCACAGACAGGATTCCCCAGTTCAGGCCAGTTTGAAATAAATTATAGAGATCATCTGTTAGTCTGTGAGGATTTCCCTGCAGGATCTGGGTCAGTGTGCTGCTTCAGTTCATGGCGACTGTGGCTTCTGTGAAAATGTCAGTGAATGTTAAATGTCAAAGGAAAGATGGGTCATACAACAGAAAGATTACTGAATATATCCAACCTGGAGGGAATAAACACCCGAGTCCAAGTCTTAATCTCAACACGACAGGCAAAAAAAGAAAGACTTACAAGCACAATGCTGCGAAAAAGTCTGTTTACATTAAATACTTTTTGAAGTATCATCTTTTCTAGCACAACGGGTCGTTTCTGGGACTGAAGCTGCCCACGAATTGTTGAAATCCAAAAAGATTCCCTGTAAAAATGATTATTACTGCCTGTTTAAATGGTTCAAACAGCAAATATACCTCGATATGCATTAATACACTGCAAAAACACAAAATCAAACCAAGTATCAAGTAGTGCAAATATCTTAGTGCACATGAAATAAGACAAAACTAAACTACAGGTAACATTTCAGCAAGATGTAGGATCTTGTTTTAAGTAAATAATTCCTTAATATTGAGTCACTGGCAGATTATTTCACTCATAACAAAACATTTTCCCCATTCTAAAAGTAAAATAATCTTCCAGGGGATCTAGGAGTTTTTCCTTGAGCCTCTGTTGTTGTACGACAATCCGATGCTTACACTGCAAAAACACAAAATCTTACCAAGTATTTTTGGTCTAATTTCTTGTGCAAATATTTTATTACACCTAAAATAAGACAAAACTAACTTACAAGTAACTTTTCAGGAAGATACAGATGCTTGTTTTGAGTCAACAATTTCTTAATATGGATGAAAAAGTTATATTTCTACTAGCAGATTATTTCTCTTGTAACATTGGGAAAACATTTTGGTATAAATAAAATAAAAAATGGTTTAATTAGCTGCTGGTATTGTTGGCTCAATGCATTGTGGGATATTTAAATGTATTTTTTATCATAACATAAAAAATGAGTAGAATTAGTAAAAAGTACAGTTAAACTTTATTAGATCAAAGTCAACTTTGTAATTCACAATACAGTGAAAAATTCACTGGACTTTAGTTTGATTGGTGGCAAAATCTTGACTAAAGTTATATTCTCTCATAAAGATTTATTTTGTAGGTTGTTAACATCGTGCTGAGATGATGTAGTAAATATAAGCTGTCAGAAAATGTTTTCATTGCAGGTGAACATGTGAGCCCATCCTCCGCTCTTGACCTTTGACCTGTTACACCATTACTCATCACTCCATCTCCCAGCTCTGTCCTGATTTTCTCCAGATGACTCAACCTGTCTTTGTTCTCGTCTGCTCCTCACACCCTCATTTATTTTCTTCCATTTCTGTTTCTCCCTGCAGTTTGATATCAAATGTATGATTTTTTTCCTCTTTGGTGAATCATCAGACTAGAAGTTTTCTCCAGAGATTTTGTTTTGCACATGTATTGAACTTTCTGCAATGGTTTTGTTTCATAACCAGAAACTAGAAAATCGAAGGCGCGACTGGATCGTTTCTGTGATGGAAGGACAGACTTTTATAAATAAAGATATGAAACTTAGTGATCTTAGGCACTCGGGTTCAGATACACATTTAAATTAATTCTTCCGTCTTTAACCTTTCTTTCTCAGGCACATCACTCCATTGCCTCTCGATCTCACATCCACAACCTGTTTCCACCTCCTTCGTTCCTCAGTGCTCCCACCCTCATATTATTGGTGAATTTATGGCATAAATATGGATTTATTCAACCTCTTGTAATGCACTTTCACACTGTTCGAATCCCCACTGAAAGAAACGTGACAATTATCTCCAAGAATATGCAAACACATACACCGCCTTGCAGGAGCAGTCGTCATTTTGTCACGTTGCAATCAGTTTTTTCTCTATTTATTGGGATTTTTTGTGAAGTGGTATGTAATTGTGAAATGTGAAGTAAAAGATACGTGGCTGTCACTCTTACACCTAAAAATCAGGAGTCTTCAGACTAAAGAGGGTCCTCAGTGGCTCTTAAAGGTGATCTACTACTGTTCCTAGAGCGTGTTAGGCTTGAACAAAACATGTTTTTTTACATTTTTTTGAACAAAATCATTCTTAGATAATGAGATTTTAAGGGGTTTCTGGATGATAAGTCAACAACAAAACGCTTGTCTTTCACAGCAGCCATTTTACGCCGCATACAGCAGTAAAACCAGCTGCCCAAAAGTGCTGGAACTCTGTTTGGGTTGCTAGGAAACGGGCTGAGCTTAGCCTGGGTTGCTAGGAAACGGGCTGAGCTTAGCCTGGGTTGCTAGGTAACGGGCTGGGTTCCGCTCGGGTTACTAGGTGAGGGGTCAGTGCCTGCTGATTTGTGACGTTACATTACTGAGGTTTTTGAAACGGGAAATTTTCCAGACACCAGAAAACTTTAAAATATTGACAAAAACTGCCTGGGTGACTTTTTTAAACGTTTGTCCTGTTTTGAGAAGCAGCTGAGACCCAAATGGGAGAATAAAAAGGAGCAAAATGCAAGTTTTGAATAAAATGTCCCTGTTAATAGCTGGCTTGAAATTAAAAGGAGCCAGTTAATGTTTTTAAATACAGATACATCAACAATTTGTTTTTACTTTTAGAGCTGAGAATTGGTCTTGTTTTTCTAGAAAATTTCTGAGTTCCTTCTACCAAATTTTTGACTTTTGGATTGAAGAAATGTTACATTTTTGACTTTTGAAATGCAGAAATTTTCTGGTTGTTTCTAGAACATTTCTGAGATTACTCAAAGTTTCTGAGTTTTCTACCAAGTTTTCAACTTTTGGAGCTCAGAAATTTTTTTGTTTTTTCTAGAGAATTGCAGAGTTTCTTTCACCACATTTTTTACTTTTGAAACACAGAAATGTCCTTGTTGTTCCAAAAAAAATTCTGATATTAATCTAAAAGTTTCAGTTTCTTCTACCAAATTTTCAACTTTTGGAACTCAGAAATTTCCAAGTTTTTCTAGAAAATTTCTGAGATTAACCTCATAACTTCTAAATTTTTTGGCTGAAATTTACTCCCTTTTTTTAAACAAACAAACAAACAATATGCCGTTGTGGAATTGAGCATCAAGAAAGTCCACACCTAAATCCAATTAACAGTCCACATCATCACTTGGAAATTGTTAGATTCTCTCCATTCGTAAAGTTTTATCTCACTGATTCATTAATCTGTGTTGGTTTAGCAGATGCAATCATGTCTGAATACGTTAATTTTGAATCTGTAATTTGAATAAATCCCAAAAGCTTCGCTTTCAGATTCCTGACAGCTTCCTTTCTAATTCAGGTCAGGCTTTCATCACTGATTTCATTCCCTTCTTATATCTCTGTCGCGACTTTAAAAGATGTCATGAGATGTTGCTTGTTTGGCTACTTTACTCCACACACACACACACACACACACACACACACACACACACACACACACACACAGAAAGCCATCCTTGATTGGTCTCCTTTCAGATCTGACTCATTACCCAGCTATGCTGTTATATTTTATTCATGCTTCGCTCACCATTTGTCACTGTCCCTCCCCCCGCCGGCTCTGCCTCTGTCTCCTAGGGTGTCCGTTTGTGACGAAGACAAGCTGACACATAACGAGTTCATCGGGGAGTCGAGGGTGGCCCTGCGCCGCGTGAAGCCTGACCAGACCAAACACTTCAACATCTGTCTGGAGCATCCGCCTCCTGTGAGGAAGAGAGGGAGTAGAACAGGAGGATGAGGAGGAGGAAAATGGGGAAATAAATGTGCAGGCGGGAGAAATGACTGCAGGGACGTGTAGCGGTCGGTGTGCTAATGCTTCCTACGTGACTCATGACACTCTGAGTGAACATGGACAGACGAGGGGAGTGGAAATCCAAACCAGGAGAGAGTCGGTCAAAACATCGACGTTTAGCTGGGTCCCAATATTTAAGTGTTTTCTGAACAAATATTCCCAGCAGCCGTCCTGAAATATCTCAGCAACGAAGGATTTTTTTCATGCTAGATCCTATTTGCCCGTTTTCTTTTCGAAAAAAAGAAATGACTTATATTTTTAAAAAGTTGCTTTTATTTCAATCCTCCATTCTATTAGTTGTACATGACGAGAATATATCAGCAGAGAAACGATGCAATTTTACCAGAAAGAAACGTCTTAGAATTATGTTGTAATTATTTCTAAAATTTGTACCAACTTCTATAACAAGATGCTCAGCATTCCTCATTTAATTTTTTCAGATTTTTAATGTTGGAGTGCTCATAAAATTTCAACTTCACTTTTGTAATATTACGACTTTTTTCTCGATTATTTTGACTTTTTTGTCATAGGACTGTTTTCTTGTAATATTGCGACTTTTTATTCTTGTATTATTTCGACTTTATTGTTGTTATGGCTTTATATTCTTATTTTTTTTCGACGTTATTGTCGTACGACTGTTTCCTTGTAGTTTGACCTTAATATTTAGTCGTAGCGTTGACTTGAATTCAAAGTCCAAAAACAGAGAAGCTGTAAAACTTAAACAAAATGGCAGCCATGGGCGCTAACATCGCTCTTAACAATGGAAACCCAAGGAATACACTGGTGGTAAAAAAGAGAGTTTTCCCCAAAAATTTAATCTTAAAAAAACAAAAATTAGATGAATCGATAAAAAGCCAAACCTCGTCTGATTTAAACTCTGACTGACGCGGCGGTGTCCACATCCTGCAGCTTTTAGAGCAGTCTCTTGTCTTTCTGCAGAGTAACATGTCTGATTTCCCTCATCAGCAGCCGCTCAGTCTGGTAACGAGCCGTTCATCCGATGCTGCAGGAGGGATGCCTCTGAAAACTGCAGGACTGGAATCCCAGGCGCCTCTGCAATCCTCCGTTTTATGTGTCAAAAAACACACAGAGGCAAAAATAATTACCTATGGGACTTTGGTCACAGAACGTTCCCCAAAGCTGTGACTGAAGGAGGGGTTTTAATTAGTTTTAAGTCCATTTCTGTGTGACATCACACTAAACTGACTATTCATGTTCCAACCTGAATAATTTTATTTCTTACAAATTAAACAGTGAACAGTAATAATTAGAGATTCATTAATAGAACCATAAAAATTCAGTTTTTCAATATGACACAGGTGGAAAAGTAAGTAACTTATGGAAAACCTTTCCTGCCATTAAAGAAAAACAGAAAAGCCCAACAAGAAGTCAAAATTATGAGATTCAAAGAGATAGAAAGTTGTTTCTCTGAAGAGACTTTCAAACTCATAATTATGGCTACCTGTTGAGCTTATATTTTTTCTTTCATGGCAGAAATGGGCTTCCATAGGTAAATAGTTACATTTACTTGAGAAACATTTAGAACAAGTTGAACCAAACTTTATGTCATCATGGCTCCACTTAAGTCAAAGCATATGTGAAAATTCAACACAAACTTTAGGGGAAGAAAGTTTCAATTAATTTGGATTTAAAACAACAGCAAAGACATTTTATAGGAAAGCTGAGCCACTCCACTTCTTTTTATATATATATGCACTTTAAATAGAGGCTATTTAAAGCAGCAGATGTTTTTTTCCTATTTGATTTGTTTGAGTTTGTGATACTGACCCACTGACATGGTTTGTGCCTCCTTCAAAATTACAAACAGGGAGAATTTGTCTCCTCCTATGGAGGACAAATAGCTTTTCGCGCAGGCTAAATGTCAGCGAGGTCACGTGCGCGAAACGATTGCTGCGAGATCAGAAAAATGAAAGGTGAGGAGGAAGCGCGAGAGGCGAGGAGGGGTCGTCAGAGACTCGGTGGAGATGAGAAACAAGTGGATTAAAAAATGAAAGGCGGCGCAGGGGGGCTGGTGTGTGAAGCGAAGTGGGATGGAGCCGCAGTTTTGTTCTTCATGTGGTATTAGATTATCCCTCTGAGGCCGGCGGCCACTCTGCCATCAAACAGAAAAGCCCTTCTGTCATCCTGCGAGCCAGACGCTGCTGCTTCAGCCTCCAGCTCTTAAAAGCGGCTTCGCCTCCGGACTGATAGATCCGTCCCTGTCTCCTCATCCTTCTGCCGCGCCGCCGTCACTCATCCCCTCCTAACATTTATCCACTTCTCTTGCTTTCTGCCCCCAGCTGCCCTCGCCGACTGCGATGAGCACGGCCCTGAGAGGAATCTCCTGCTACCTCAGAGAGGTGAACATTTCTATAATCCTCTGTTTGTTTGTCTAAATTAAAGGTCTGAAACGATTAATCTCGATTAATCAATTATTCAAATAATTGTCAACTGATTTAGTGATAGATTAATCGTTAACTGGAGTATACAGGCTTGAAATAAGACCATTTGCTGAAAAAACAACCTCCTCAAGTAGCAGTTTTAGCTTCACCTTACGGAGAAAAAGTGTTTTGATTTCACAAGATTAAATTCAGAATTCTGAGGAAAAAAATGTTGAATTCTGAGATTAGAGTCATAATTCTGAGAAAATTCAGAATTTTTAGATTAAATTCAGAATTCTGAGGGGGAAAAAATTAATTCTGAGGGAAAACAATTCTGACATAAAAGTTGGAATTGTGAGATTAGAGACAGAATTTTGAGAAAATTAATAATTCTGAGAAAAAAGTCTGAATTCTGAGGGGGGGAAAAATCTGAGAAATTCTCACCTTTGGATTGAGCTGATTACACGACAATCAGAGCCATAATGGGATGATTTAGATCTAAGTGTATTAATGCGTTAGAAGGGTCTAGTCAAAGTCCAGAACCAAAACTAATGGAGAATCTGTGGTAAGAATTCAAGGTGAAATAACTTGAGCTATTACAAAGAAAAATGAGCAAAAATGTAAGTGTATGGATGTGCAGACGTAAAGGAATAATTGAATCATTCAACGTTGCTCTACTTGGTGTTGGTCTGTTGATGATTCTGGTTATAAAAAGACAAACTGTGAATACTGGGTATTAATTAGGGCTGTTGTAAACTAATATTTTAGTAATCGAGTAATCTATCGATTATTCTTACGATTAATCGAGTAATCGGATAAAAAAAGATAAAATAAAACATTGGTAAATCTAACATAACAGCAGTATTACTATCGTATATCAACATCAGTCCAATTTTTCACATTTGAGCTTCCCTAACAGTTACTTTTCTGTAGTTTAGAAAATCAGCCTGTAACAATAATAGCTCACTTTCTAAGTTAACCCGAAGAAAAGTTATACAAAAATCTTAAATTATATTCAATTTAATAATAAAGAGGCAGGCTCACAAATAGGCTTATAAAAATGTCTGTATTCCAGCTTTTGGTTTATGTATTCATCTTCAGTGAGTTTAACAGATGAACTCTGACCTCGCCCAAACATTTATAGCTTTTGTGTTTATGTTAGTGACGGGATTTTACACCTTCGTTCATCACACATTAACATCTACCAGCTACGTTCCGCCACGATGAGCTTCACAACCCATTTGTTGAGACCGGGATGATATGAAATCAATTTTCCGGTTCGTCCGTAAAGCTACACTAACGTTAATCATCTAAAGCACAGCCGCCCGCAGTGTTCAGTCTATCTGCTCACCTGTATAAATACATCTGCAGCTCTTCCCTGCTGTTCGCTCTGAAAAGCTGCCGGACTCCAGGCATCGCGCCAGTCATTTTAATGATGCTTATTGGTCCCCCTGAAAAACGACAAAGACCCGGACATTATCACCGCTCAATAAAATCCTCCCAGGCCGAACTTGAAAACTGGACATTATGCTGCTAACACTTAGATTTCATCAACAACTCAGACGGAAGTGAGAGCTCCGTGCAACGCAAGTAATAACCCGGCTGGAACACGGTGCGCTAAATAATAAAACATAAATTAATGAAGCTTCGAGGCAGATCAGTTTTCCTCGAGGAATTTTAATAATCGAGGTACTTGAATCACTCGAGGAATCGTTTCAGCCTTAGTGTTAATACTTTTCTAAGGCACTGTCCCCATTACCTTCAACCATGACAACTGCAGAAAAACTTTAAAACTTGACAAGCATAGTTAATGATGAAGACACTAACTTAGCAAGGAAAGTTTTTCTCTAAAGTGTTTGTGGGTTATCAGTTGTTGATTTTGCTCAAGTTGATGTTGCTACTGATGGATGTTTCCAAGTAAACAACTTTACGTTTGAAATCAGATCCACATTTATTTAATGTCTCATAAAATTAGCAAAAGTGTCACGAATGCAGTCGGTTTGTTGCTGCTTTAAAGGTTGAGTCCCTTTTAAAGCAGCAATGAAAATAAACAGCCCCGCGGATAATCCAGCAGCAGCAGCATAAAGATGTCAAAACAAACCAAGCATGAGACTTTAGGATGTGCGAGCCAGCAGTGAGTTCCAGCTACAGTCAGAACAACTGCTGAAGGAAGAGAATGTCTTCCAGCAAAACTGTTTGGACTCAAACTCTGAACCACATTTAGATTTTCTTTACCATTTTTACTCACTATGCAAGAGAAACCAGACACTGTGCAAAAAGAGACATGCTACTGATAGCTGTTAATGTTAGCATTTGGCTAACCTTAAGATTTTAGCTAAAGTGTTTACATACTGAATGGAGTTAAACAATATGGTAGTTGTATCCCTTATATGAAACCAGACACTGTTTAAAAAGAGACATGCTACTGATAGCAGCTGTTAATGTTAGCATTTTGGCTAACAGTAGCATTTTAACTCGTTTTCATATAAAAGCTCAACATAACATAATGAATGGAGTAAATCAATGTTAGTCATTGAGTACTAACACTGAGGGCTATCACGATGCAAGTCATAGTCCTCTTGCTACTCATGGCATTTTGGCTCAAATGTTTGCATACTGAATGGAGTGTTAGCCAAAAGTGGCTAAGATTAAGCATCTGAAAGGGCAGAAACCTCTGATAAATTGAAGCTGTGGGATAATCTGGTCTGTGGAAGAAAACCAACCATTTGAACAGATGGATTGGGTCAGATGAGTGAAACTATGACAAATTTTGGAGTTTTTACAGAACAATTAATCCAAACTGACCTCAAAGAATGATGTTAGAATGAGCATAGAAGGCTAACAGTTTGCCTTTTATGCTACGCCTGTAGCAGGGAACCAATAAGATTAAATAAACTATAATTTTTGTGAAGAGTAGCACTTAAATATTCATCCAGAATTATAGAAGCAGCTTCTTGGTAGCTACAAAAAAGCCTATGGTCAAGGTGCAACTTGCTAAGTGACATTAAACCATATATTAATGGGTGTGTATGTGCACATATAAGCCTCTTTGCATAATTTTGACCGATTTGTATAACTAGCTCCTGAAGAACGGTTTATATGCTTTAATAAAAGCCCAAAATGATGGTAGATGGTATGAAGACTATTTTTCTTTACTTTGCCTCAAATGATCATTGTTTCCAGACACATCAAAGAAAAAAGCTGATATATTGAACCCTGCAGCTCCAAATGAGACAAAATAAATTCAGAAGCTGATTGGTGAAAAGCTGGAGTGAAAGTTTGGCCTCAGGCGCTGAACAAACTGGATTGGTGGACTGGAACAGGTTCATTAGCAGGATTGTACTTTTAGGTTTAGCTTTAGGTGAAGATGAAGTTACAGGATCAATCTTCATCCAAATTAAAGCAGCTGAGGCAAACTCAACTAATGAGCTAATGAAATCTTTTGTTAGGATTTCATAACCGAACCCAAACCAGCACCGTGAAGTCCCGTCAGCCTCATTAATCAGACTCAAGATAAACTTTACATCTTCTACCAGATTCAAGGTTGCTTCATTTGTCTGCTGAGACTCATGTTGTTCTCCCGTCTTGCACCCAATAAATCCTCCCTCCTTCCTGTTCATTTCTCACTGTTTTCAGCTGGCTCCCTGTTTGTTTTTCACCTGCCTAATGAGTCGCTCTCTATCGATCTGTGAAGGTCTGCGCCGTTGTTCTACCAGCTACCTGGTGCAAGTCATCCTCTCTAATTACCAGTTTCTAAAGCTCGCAACTCACTGAAGAGTTGACAGATGGCGGACGGGCCGCTGGCAGCAGCGGCGGCTCCCTCGGAAAGAAAGAGGGAAGGGATTATGATGAGGGAAGCGGTGGACTGTGGGGACGCGGACAGACGTGTTGCATATTGATCGACCGCCTCATCCCTTACAGATAAAACTTAATGAGAGATTTAGAGATACAAAAGAAAGACTTATGTAATACATACTGGTAGTTCTCATGTGACATCACATGTCTGTAAACTTTGTAACTGACAGCCATCTTGGGAGGCATTTGCTCTTCAGTTCCTATGACAACAATAAACAAGCCACAAGCTTAGAACTAGCTCTCGCCTCTTTCCTATCCAAGTTATAAACAATATAAGTGCATCACAATTAGTACTCCATCACAATTTTTGAGTACTCCACCCGCCTCTGCGTAATAATAATAATACTTAGTGCCAAATTAGCAAAGTTTGCTTAGCTAATGTAGCTTTTATCTGCTAGCTAAGACAGACATGTAACCTGTATGTATGTTACTATGTGTACCTGCTTTCCCAGTCACTAGGAGCTTGTTATTCACACAGAGTTGTATGTCCTTTACAAATGTATTCCCTCTTTGTATTCACTAGGTAGGTAATTATATGGTAATATGAGATCGTAGGCAGCTTGTCCACATCGTCTGACATATTTTCCATTCTCTGTCTCAGACAGGTCGATTTTGACAGCAGCTATTTTGTTCTTGTATCTTTCCCTCAGACGTTGGTTAAGTGTTTTCACATATTTTATTTTTGTTGGTCTTGAAGCCAGGGGTCTGCAAGCTTGCCTACTAAGATGGCGCGGATCACTTCCAGTTCAGACTTGTGGGAAGTTGAAACTATGTATTGGGGCTGGACATTGTAGCTGAAAAGCTTAGCACGATATCAGTCGATGTCAATAATTATTGATTAGTTTTCTGTTTAAATATCTGAAATACTACCAAACTAGTGGCCTGATCTCTTCTGTTATATCCAGTTTTCACTCCACACCGTCGTTTTTAAATTATTTTAAGTAGTTATGAGGTAAAGTGGCCGAACTTTAGACTGAAGCTGCGAGTTACTCAACAAGCTTATGTTGCTAGGTAACCAAAGTTGGGGGGGAACTTATGTTGCTAGGTAACCAAAGAGTGAGTGAGTTAAGTTCCTATCCAGTGAATATTCTACATATTGAATATTTAATCAGATGTATTATCCATTGATATTGATCATGTTTGTTGTGATATATATTGTTACTGATCTATTTGTAACACCACCAAAGGATGAGCAGAGAGCGGGTAAAAAAATCGTCCACCGGCAGTGACTCTAAACATGCATCTCTTCTATAAATAACGTACATATATGTAAGCTGAAGGCCGTAGTTTGGTGAGTCATGGGCCCTAGAGAACATCTTCTCTCTCTCTCTCTTTTTCTGCCTGTTTCTTTCATGTGTCACTTTGAATCTGCCCTGTCGGTCCACATGTTTTCAGACGACGCTTTGCCAACAGTTCGCCGTTACCCAGAGAAAAATCCTGGAGCCGATCTGTAATTGTTCTTAGTTAATGTTGTTGTGTTTTTAAATTTGTAGTTGCGCTTAGTGATTTGTTGAAGTAGTTTGCACTTTAGGGCCAGTGTAGAATGAAAGTTAAAGAATAGAAATCTGAAAAACGTAATCATTGTTCTGACCAGGGTTGTTAGCTAAAGCTAAAATAGCAAAAACCGAAATAGAGAAAACGTATTAACTGGAAAAATAAAAACAGTAATTAATGGGGAAAACTATAACTAACTGGAACTATATTATGCGTTTATAAAACTAACTGAAATGTAATGGAATTATATATGTAATATCCTTTGCTTTTGTATTTATGAATTTATTTTTCAGCCTTTCACAATTAATTTTTTTATCCCAACTGTTGGGAAATTATGGCTCTCCATAATCTTCCTGGTAGCATTTACGCTAGTTCACAAAATGGCGCCAGAGTCAGTTGGTTGTTCAACAATGATCGATTGGTGTCTAATGTTGAGTATTTATTACCCAATCAATGTGTTTGTATACGGTCTCGATGTAATAATAATTTGATCTTTTTGAATTTTGCACCAGAAATTTTACCAAAGTATGAAAAAACTACTATAACAACTAAACAGCATTTAATTAATAATAACTGATACAAAATTGCAAACACATTAAAACTTTCTGAATTAGACAAACAAAAAGTCATAAAACTGAAATTAAAAACCCAAACCTGTTATCAATCAATCAATCAATCAATCAATCAATCAATCAATCACTTTATTTTGGTAAATTGTACACATCAAACACAGAAAACAACAAAAGAACAATAAATAAACCCACAGTTTACCAAAAAAGGAATAGGCCGAAGCAAAGCTTATTCTTGCCTGCCCTGTCTCACAATATATATATAAATCTACATAACAGCGTAAGATTTTATCATTTCACATATGCCTGGTTTTTTGTAAATACTTTGGTATTTCTAGCAAACTTAAAACTGGAAAAGTTAATAAATTTTATATAAAAATGGCAGAGACTATATGAAGTCTACAAAATCTAAAAATAAAATAAAACTTATTTGTTTCTAAAAAAGCAGCCGTTTCAAGTTGTACAATGATGACACCAT
Organism: Alfaro cultratus; assembly: GCA_903066825.1. NCBI lineage: Eukaryota > Metazoa > Chordata > Actinopteri > Cyprinodontiformes > Poeciliidae > Alfaro > Alfaro cultratus. The sequence continues at coordinate 16,929 of CAEFZX010009834.1, read as the reverse complement.
ATAAAATAAATTATAGTTGGGTAGTAACTAGTTACGTTTACCAAATTAAGTAATTTGACTACATTGTCATTCTTACTTTTACTTGAGTAATTTTATTATGAAGTATCTCTACTCTTACTTGAGTACATTTTTGCGTACTCTGCTCTGATACGAACACAAACGTTGCTTTCCATGCTGAGTATTTACATAAACACCATGTGCAGCACCCAGATCTCGTCCTTTCCTGTCCTTCAGTGGGAGATGGAGCAGCAGAGAAGTCTGGAGGAAAGAGGCCGTTTGCTGCTTTGCCTCCAGTTCCTGCCCCCAAACGGCGACGGCGACTCGAAGGGCGAGGCCAAGGAGAGAGCTCGGGGTGGGCTCTGCGTGGGCGTCAAGCGCTGCGCCCACCTGGCAGCCATGGACGTCAACGGCTTCTCCGACCCCTACGTCAAAACGTGAGCTAAAACTCAGACTGAAACTGTCTTACTGCCACTGGATTTTTATTCTCTTCGTCACGTGTGTTAAACTGAAGGCTCGGGGGCTAAATTCGGCCTCTCTTCGGTTTTTATGTGGTCCTCTAGGCTCCAGAGGGACACATATCGTTTGCTTCAAAACCACCTGATCAAAGCAAATTTACCTGTATGCTGCCAAATTACTTCAATCAATCCCTCCAGTTTTTGTAAATTTATGTTGAATGGACAAATGCTCACATTTTTTGTGCTGATGCATAAATGTGATTTAAGTGTGTTAGGGCCACATTCACAAAATAAAGACAATAAAATTAAGGGAATAAAGTTGTACAAGAATAAAGTCAAGATGGCACAAGAATATAATATATAATTCTAATATTACGACTTCATTCTCGTATGACTTTTTATAATATTTCAACTTTACTATGTTAATGCTACGACTTTATTCACATATTATTAACACTTATTCTTGCAATATTAGGAAATTATTATCACAACACTATGACTTTATTCTCACATTATTTCAAGTTTATTATCACAACTTTATTCTCATATTATTTAAACATTATTCTTGTATGGCTTTATTCTCATAATTTATTTTTTTTATTTTTTCTTAGTATGGCCCTGATACTCCGATTCTCTGCAAAAACTATAAAATAACATTAAGTGATGCTAACTCCCACCTGCAGGGGGCAGTGTTTCTTACTTCTCCTACTCTGCTTCCTCAGCCTTACTTGATCTCAAGTTATAATGCATAATCAATACGGCGAGTAACAAAAGGTCACATTTATTGTCAATAATTCAAAATTAGCACCACAAAATATTTGATTTTTATTACAAAAAAAAATCACAAAAACAATCATGAAATCCTGGAGGAACTGATAAATGTAAAAAGATATTCAATAGATATTCAATATTATTTAATTTTAAGAAGTACTTATTGAATGTAGAGACAGATATGTATTGATATTTCAGTTGTTCATTAATGGGATTTATCACTACATTCTGGCACAACCAGTTTCTGGTTAAACTTTGCGAGTTTTTTATTGATATTCCCTCTCAGTTCACCGTTGTGATGATCTGTTTCCTGGAAGAAACCCAAAATCCGTTTTCTCTCAGAGGCGGCCCAGCCAGTCATCTGGCTCACCATTTGGCATTTGTCAGGTCTTTGCACTTGCCCAACTCCCCTGCGCTCAACATGTTCACGAACTGACTGCTTAATGTCTCATATCCCCGGCTGCTTCTGGTAGACAAGATGAAAACAAATATAAGGCAGAATCTGAACATTAATTTTTTCTGGTTTTAATAAAACCACCTGGATCTAGATGTTTCTGTGGTAGCCGTTTACATAAATTAGTCTAAATCAGGTTAAATTTGGGTTGGTCGCCTTTAGCAGCCTGTGTATTTACAGTTACACCTAAAACTGACTACAACAAAGTATGTTTATTGGGAAAAATGCTAAATATCAGTTGTTTGCAATCAATAAATCAAACAAGAACTGTTTAAATAACAAAACTAATAGGACAAATGGTTTTTCCAAATTTAAAGGCAACCAGTTATTCAAAATTCACATTTTGCACGTTTCTGAACTGCCATTTGAGTCTCAGTTGCTTCTAAAAACACTCAGCCATTTTTTGGCAACAGGTTAATGCCTCTTTTGTGTCTGGAAAATGAGTCGCTTCAAAAACCTCCAGATTGTTAAATTACCGTTACCTAGCAACTCCGGTGGCGTTCCGCCTGTTACTTAGCAACCCAAGAATGTTTAGTCAGCTAGTTTTTACCGCTGTATGCGCTTCACAATGACTGCTGGAAAAGAAAAGCGTTTTGTTGTTTACTAACCATCCAGAAACCACTTTCTGCTTTCTTTTCGATTGTGCAGGAGGCTCTACTAATGCTTTTTAAAGATTTACAGTTGCATAATTGCACATCTGTTTCCAGCCATTTTCACTCGCGAGGAGTTTAAAATGACAAGACACACTGAAACAAAATTTCATCATCTAAGAATGATTTTGTGTAAACAATGTTGCTAACATGTTTGTTTAGCTCAGAGATCTATTGTAAACTTTTTCACGGAAGCAGTTGAGACCCAAATGGAAGTATGAAAACGTGCAAAATGGGAAATTTGCATAATAGATCAAAAATGTCTGTTTTTAATTGAAAATCTGTCAGTGGAACTAGAACTTTTTCATCAATATTAAGAAAATACTGATATAAAACAAGCTCCCATATATTTCTGAAAAGTTGCTTGTGAGTTAGTTTAGTCTTATTTATAGTCTACTAGAAAATACACCAAAAGTTTTTGGTAATATTTGTGTTTTTTACAGTGTAGAGACTTTAATTGAGGTAAAACTATTCTAGTAGTCGGAGTTATCCATTGAAAGTAGGATTTAAATTTCTTTTAATAATATTTAATCGAAATGTTTCACCTCTTCTTGTGTAATTCGTCTGTTCAGGTGAATGAATACTTTTAGTTACCAAGTCTTTGACGCTGAATAATCGATGTTGTATGTCCAGTTTTTGTGGTTCTGAGTCCAAATTATTTTGCCCGTCTGGGTTTTAGGTGTTGCACACCAGACGTCCAGCATAGATTGATGCTGACAGTTCACACCTATTTCAGGATGAACTTTCCAGCCTGCTGTTTTATTGCCTCTTATGTTTTGGTCTTATGAGGCCTTTGGAAGACGCTAGATAACATTTTGTGGCCATTTTTTAAGCTTTGAGTTAACTCCACTGAGGATAATGGTGACAAGTCATCATTTCGTACATGGAAGTTATTTTAAAATGTATGTTACTCATATATAAAAGTGTCATTGTTGACATCTTAAAAATGTGCTCATCTCCAGCTCACAGAGTATCATCTTTGGGATGTTTTACTACAGAAGGGGAATCAGATTATAGAGATATTGTTAGTGTCATGAGGTCGTCTGGAGTTTCATTACTCACTGACGATAGGAAAGTGTTGCTGTGTGTCTCTGTCTGTGTCAGTGGCTCCACCAGGGAGGGCAGGAAGGTCCTTCAGCTGAATTATGCAACTTGACAGAATGTGAAAGAATGAGATGTAAAATCCCTCTGTGTTGTCACTGGCTGGTGATTGCTGCTGTGGCTTTGAGGTTGCTGTTGACATGAGTAAAAGAGTTTAAAACACAGCAATAGCATGCTTCAAAGATGCATTTTTTGCTTGAATTAAATTTGTTCCTATCTAGAAAGTTTTAATTTTACAAAGAAAATAAGAGTTACTGCAAACATTTAGGTCTGAATCACATTACAACCAGCTTTTATCTCTTCCTGGCAAAAATTATCAATATTTTATAGGAAGCTAATATAGCTAAGCTAATGTGGGAGAATCTTTTGTAGCTAATATAAAATTTAACGCTAATATACGTAGGTTACCTATATTTTATGACAGCATTCCTATTGCTAATATACAGTAGGTGTTGGGCTGCGATAGATAGATGGGCATTTTATTAATTCTGTGTGAGTAGAACAACCACTAGGATAATATAAGACAAGCTAATGTAGCACATACAATAGTTACATTTAAGTAAAAAGAGCTAATATAGGTTAATATAGTAGCAGCTAATATAAAAGCTAATATACCTAACATATTACCCAAGCTAAGGCAAGTAAAATGTTGCTAATATAAGAAGTTAGCTAATGGAAGAATAGCTAATTTCTTACATCTATTTCTTAAACTCACATAGTTATTGAAAAGTTAACTCTTAACTTCTCTAAAATTGTTTTGTTGTTTGATAAAAGGTCCTAAATAAGAAGGAAAAAGGCAAGAACTACAAACCGATGTTTGTATTTAGACAGTAAAATGTTTGTTGTCTTTTTAACTGGTTTTACACAAACAACAAGTAAGATTAAAATATAAAAATGTCTCATTTCTGATATATTACAGTGCACAGGACTGCAGTTTATCTTTCCGTTTTCCCTACTTTCTTCTTTCTCATCAAGTTTTCTCACCATCTTCTCAGCATCACCCAAACCCACTCATCCTTCTCTCTGATACGCCGCTCGTCCCATCATGCACCTGGGTTTGCCTTTACATGCATGCTCACATCTTTGGCCGTTGGCAGGAGCTTCTTCCCAGATGCTTTGTTGTGTCTGAGAGCGTGTGGGAACATACGCATCCTGAGCTGTGGGTGGTGGGTGGAAAGCAAATGTGAATAGTGATTTTTTGCCATTCTCCTTCCAGCTGGCTCAAAAATATCCTGCGAATTTAATGACAGCCTGCAAACGCCGCTGCTGTTTGCAAATCGGTGCTGTGTTGCTGAGCTATCTGAGAAAAGAGTTGGTTTTTCTTTACTATTTACATGCTAAGTTAATTTGTGTGGGGGTTTTTTGAGAGTTGGTTTGTTAAACAAAGTTAGGTAGGAACTAGGATAGCACTTTATTTGAAGGGATGCGCAACGTTAATACTTTTAACTGACTTTAATGTGAATTTTGCATTAAAATTGTCATAACTTACCAAATGATGCTTTATGACTGCAGTCATAAACATTCAGTGTTATGCACAACCCTTCAAATAAAGTCTTAACGTAACTAGTTATACTTACTTGAGAAACTTTTAGGAAAAAAATCAACTTTTAGAACTATTTTTACTACGCTGTACTTTTTACTTTTAGTTGAGTAATTTTTATTTATTAAGTGCCGCTACTCTTTCCTGCCTAAAGTTTCTGAATACTCTACCCACACTGCAAAAAACTCATCTAGTTTCTAGTGCAAATATCTTAGTACACTTAGTAGTGAAATAAGACAAAACTAACTTACAGGCAACATTTCAGCAAGATATAGGAGCTTGTTTTAAATAAATAATTCCTTAATATTGATGAAAAAGTTCTAGTTCAGCTGGTAGAATATTTCATATATAACAAGACATTTTTCCCATGATAAAAGTAAGATTGTAAATATGTAAGCTAATAAATTTATAATAGTTAATATACTGTAGGTGTTGGGTTGAGGTAGGTAAAATACAATAGCTAAAAGTATGTAAAATTAGATAGTGTAGCTAATAAAATAGCTAGATATAGATAAAAAATGAGGTAATGTATGTAATACAATCTTTAAATTTAAGTAAAAGAGTTAATGTAGCTAATATATTAGCTAACCTTATAAAAGAGAAGCTAATGTGGCTATTGTAAGAGTTGGGCTAATTTGAGAGATAGTTGAGCATTTCATATAATCACAGTGCTATTGCAAGATTAACTAATGTAACAGCTAAATTGATGCATTCATTTAGCAATGATAATAGTAATAATTATAACAGCTAATTATTTGAATTATAATTAGTTAATAAAGCTAAAACAAGATAATTTGACACTGCTAATATAAAGACCAAGTGAATGCAAAATGAAATGTAAAATAGCTAATCTAATAAAAGATGAAATAAGATGGTAAATTTACCATTTACTGACTTTTGTCTAATATATCTAATATAATAGCAAGGCTAGTGCAAGAGGTGCTAATCCAGCTAACAATAAAGCTAAGCTAACACAAGAAAAGCTAATTCAAGAGAAATGTTGAATAGTTGTGTAACTGTTCTGATCTGTGTTCCTGGAAATGTCTCTAAATTTATGCTAAACTTTTCTTTGCACTTTCCTGCTGAATCTTAATGATCAGCCATGTTTTGTTGTCATGTTTATCTGTTTCAGGTACCTGAAACCAGATGTTCAGAAGAAATCCAAACACAAAACAGCCGTCATAAAAAAGACTCTCAACCCAGAGTTTAATGAGGTAACCTCCATGTTTGTGTGTGTAACTGTGACAGGCGCTTTTGATTTCAGAGTTTGCTTCTTTGACCTTCTGACCTCTTCCTTCCCCCCAGGAGTTCTTCTATGAAATCTCCTTCACAGAGTTAGCTTCTAAGACACTAGAGGTCACAGTTTGGGACTACGACCTGGGGAAGTCCAATGACTTCATAGGTGAGTTTATTACCAAAACAGAGATGAATAATAACAAAGGTGTTTTTGTCTTATTAGAACTAATTATTTCTAATAGCCTCATGTACAATACTAGATGTTGCCCAGCATATTTGAGAATGTTCTGAATTAGCTGTTAGCATAAGAGCAGTGGCTCTCTGTACATACTCAAAATGGGTGTCGGTTTGTTTAAAACTTACCACAGGCTACTAGGTGATCACATTTATTTGGGTTGTTCTATTTAAATATATTTTCCTGCCTCTACTTCCTCAGGTTTGTTTTTTGCTTGGATTTCTAATGCAGAGATTGGATCCAAATCTATGGGGTTCACTTTGTAAAGTTACACAATCAAAAATTAGTAATAATGTGGGTTATTTAGTTTGTCGTAAAAGAAAGATTTTTCAAGCTAAATATTTAGTTTATTAGCTAAATATTTAGCTGTTTCGTTTGCCAGCTAACTAAATATTGACTGGCTATTTAGTTAGCCAGTGAGGTGGCTAACTAAATACTTAGCCAGCTAAATATTTGATTTTTATGTAAATATTTAGTTTGAGACTGTGACAGTTATAAATTAATTAGAAATATGACTTTTTAAAAAATGACTTCCCATCTTTTTCTTTTATTACCCGCTACATAACGGGTATTTTTATGGTTAATTTTTGACTGTGCATGCGTGGCTTTCAGGAAACAGTGTTTCTGTGTGTCTAATGACTCTCCTGGTCTGGTTCTGGATCTCATTGCAATTGAAATATATTCATGTGACGTAATGCAAGTTACAGTGAACACCCATGGGCATCTGCATAGAGCCGCTGGGGAGAATTTCATGGTGTGCAATCTGTCAGCGAAGGCGACAAGGGCAACCTAACTTATTAATATTTAATTTGTAATTTCCACTTTCAACATTTATGCTCTGCATGTTGAACTCGCTCACCTTTTTCAGCTTTTAGACTTTAAATCTGGAGTCAGACACAACACATCCCTCGTCTCTGGGTTTGAAAACTCTTCTTCTTCTGTGTCTCTGCTCTGGTTAGGGGGCGTTTCCTTCGGCTGCCACTCGCAGGGCGACGCTCTGCAGCACTGGATCGACTGTCTGAAGAACAAGGGCCAGAAGGTGGAGCGCTGGCACACCCTCACCAACGAGTTGCCCGGCTCCACGGTGCAGGAGTGAAACCGGGACGATTCGCCGAAAGCTCTGAGCACTTCCTGCATGACTACGATGGATTCATTTCCCGCTGACTTTCTACCAGGACTGAAAGCAGCAGTAATCTAATGTTTGAGCTAGATGGATGTAATTTAAAGGTGACCTATTATGCTTCCTTCATCAGGTGAGGTTAGGTCTGTGGTCTACACAAAACATGTTCATCACATTTTTTGCACAAAATAATGAGATTTTTAATGAGATCCTTTCAGAATGAGTTGTTTCAGGGCCTCCGGTCACTTTAAATCCATCCCCCCACTTAACGTTTACACTCGCAAGTGAAAATGGTTGTAAACAGACGCACAATTATTTAACCCTATCTCTTTGAAAAGCATTAATAGAGCCTCCTGCACAACCAACAAGAATGCAGCAAGTGGTTTCTCGATGGTAAGTCAACAACAAAACACTTGCCTTTTCCAGCTGCCATTATAAAGCAGTAAAACCAGCGGGAGCACTGCTTTGGTTGCTAGGCGACAGGCGGAGAGCCGCTGGGGTTGCTAGGTAACGGCGCAGTAGCCGTAGACGTTGTCTAAAAAGAGCTGGATGTCTTTTTTTTTAATCCCTTGGGTTGTTTTAAGAACCCAAATGGAAGAACAAAAACACAAAACGGAGAAAATGTCTCATTATAAGTAAAATAATTTACCAATGGAACTAAAACCTTTTAAATTAAAAATAAGCTCCTATTTTTCCACTAAAAAGTTACTTGTAAATTAGTTTTGTTACTAGAAACTAGTATTTCACTTAAGACATTTTTCACCTGTTGCAAGTGAAATAATCTGCCAGTGGAACTAGTACTTTTTAAAAAAATCAATATTAAGAAATTATTGACTTAAAACAAACTCCTATATCTTTCTGAAGGGTTAATTGTTATTTAGTTTTGTCTTATTTCAAGTATACTAAGATATTTGCACTAGAAACTATCAATCAAGTTTATATGTTTAGGAGATTTCAGCAACATGGCAGTTCAAAGTGTTTTAAATTGTGAAAACATTAAAAAAAAAACATTAAAAACACAACATATGGTCAACAGTTGTGAAAACCAACAACAGACATTGAATATGTTGGTTAATTTTCCATTTATTATGGTTCAAAATCAACTCTTACAGGTGGGTCTTTAGTCTAGACCAAAAATACTTGGTAAGATTTTGTGATTTTGCCATGTGGAAGTATAAAAACGTGCAAAAAATTTATTTTGCATAATAGGTCCCCTTTAAAAACATTGGCAGGCGTTCATGTCTGTTTGGAGAATCTAAAGGCATCAATCTGATCTGGTTTAACGAGAAATCCTGCATGTAGTGTGTGTGAGATCAGGGAGGGAGTTTTAATTATCCTGCAGTTTGACTTCCAGCCAGCTTTGCTTGCTTTTATTAAATCCTGTCAGTTATTTCCATTAACTCCTGACATTAAATCTTGACGTCCCTGGCAATAACTTTCTTTTCTTCCCTGATGCTTCCAGAGATTTCCAAGTGGTCTTAATTCTGCCGGACGTTCCCCATCTATTGATCTGCCTGTCATTGGGCCCAGGCTGATAGGATAATTGGCTCTTTTAATGTCGATGGTTCGTGTGAGTCGTTTGCATGTTTGATGTTGATGGAGTAAAAGAAGAGTTTTATTCTAACTCGCATTTCGACGTCTGTAACAGTTGTTTGATGTGTCAGCTCTGGTATTCCTGTCGATGCTTTGTTTTATATATATATGTATAAAAATAAAGCAGATGGCGGCGCTTTAATTAATAAATGACACTATCAGCCTGTTTGTCTAACACAAATCAGTGATGAATTGCTTTAAAAACAACAGTGTTGTGTGGTACCTCTGTATTTTACCAAGCTGCAGGTTTTATCTGTGGCGAATAAGGATAATGCTAACAATAATAATAACAATAATAATGGTGTTTATATGTAAATACTTTTGGTGTTTTAACTGTTTTGAATATTTGTTATTTTGGAAAGTGGGCATGATTGTTGTTTGTTTCTTTATAAAGCGTTTATTTATAAATAACTGGTTGCAAAGTGGCCTCTGTTTATGCACAGCCAAGCGGCAACTCAATAAAGCTAAATACTGCCACCTAGTGTCCTGGACCTGCAACTGCAACATCTTTTCTAACAGGTGAGCAGAACAATGCTTACTTTATAAAAACAGAAATTAAAAGAACTACCTAGAGGAGCAAGATGCATAATAAGCTCCATGTTTATTGGAAACTGGTAATGATTTCTAAAATAAATTGTCTTTTATTTCAAATTGAAAAAGTTTGAAAATTCAACCATTTGAATGGGAAACAGTCACTAGATAAAGAAATTATTTAAAACAAACAAAACCCATATGCCACAATTTCTCCGAAGTAAAAAGTAACTTAAACTTAATTTTTAAAAAACTATTACTGCGTTTTATAAAATTTGGGGTCCAAATGTGTCACATCACATTTCCAGCATTAGCACATTTAGCAGTGAGTAGTGAGACAAGGAATATATGTAAATGTTTGTTACATATTTTAACAAGTATATAAAAATATTTTATATTTTTTTCCATCAATTTCTTTATTGAAATTTTGAATATATTACAGGAAAAAAAACAAGAAATACATTCCCTTACAATAGTCCTGAAGCCATTAGTAGTGTTACAGAGGAAGAATACAAAATAAATCAATTTAAAACATAATTAAGGATGTAAAGAAAAAAGCAAATAAAAACAAAAATTAAATAAATATAAATTATTTTGTCTATGCTGCAACTGACCACCGATCAGCTATTTACGCTTAGAAAATATTTGTTATTTTTAATAAAAGTTATATACTACATACAGCTTTAAGGGATCAAGTAAACGTTGTAAATTCATATTTTAATGACACTTTGACATTTTTTCAATATTTTACTGACCATATGCAGCTACGTCACTAAATCATTCGAGGCGCCATGATGGACGTCAGAAATGAGGGACGGGAGTTTTGAACAGAGCGACTGAAACTGTTTTCCAAAGTTGTTTTTGCCAGTTTATTCATGGCTTTACTTAAGTCAAGCAAAATTTGACTGTGAACGTCACACACCTGGTTGGGGCCCATAAACAGCGGTACTTAATTAATTTGGATATAGCTAGCTTAGCAGCCGACCAGTACCGCCTCCCTCAATTACTGACTGTCTGAATTCACATCAGATGATTTATATCACTACGTTTCCCCTTAAAAACGTACAAAAGACGAGATGCTAACCAGTTTTTCCATTCATGCTAGGCTACATGACGGTGCGGCGTTGTCTCCATGGTTACCAATATTAGACACACCTTCTCCATAATGCGGTGTTTGATATCGTGTTAATCAAATTTAAAGTACATGAAGTTAATCTTACCTTGTAACAAGTGTTCGCTGTAAATCCGCCATTACACCGAGGCCTGGCAGTCATGGTTGGCGGCTGCTATCCATCTTTCCTCATTAAGTTATTCAGTAAAATAGCAAGTTTGGTTTCTATCTTTGTTTGTGCTGCATCTTGTGACCATTTTTAAAGTGAAATCATCTAAAGAGAAGTGATATTAGGTTTTTAACAGCGCATTGGTTGTTTTGACGACCCCTCATGGCGGAGTGGGCGGAGTTCTGAAGAGCGTGACGTCACGTCCAACCGGTCAATAGAAGAAGAATTCTGTTAAATACATGTAGTGACTATTTATCCAAAACTCAAATTCAAAAATAAAAAAAACTTAAGACTTGAAGGTGATCAAAGCAGAAGGTGAATTCAACTCAAATAGTCACCATGGTGCACCGTGGATTCTGGCTTACAGTCCAAAAAAGGTCAAAATGCAGTTCTTTGTTTTATTCCACTATTCAGACAAAACAAGTTACAGGCTTCACAGGATTCTGCTACTTCTTCTTCTCTGATTCCTGCACCTGTTCTTTGGATAGACTGTCTGACTGGTAAAAGAAAAACACCATATGACCAGCCACGTGCATAATGAGCTACTTAAAATCTACGGAAGAGGATTAGGGCCACTGGAAAAAAACAAAAACAAACAAAAAACAATTCTGACTTTAATCTCAGAAGTCAGAATTCTGAGGTTAAAGTCAGCTTTTTTTTTTTTTTTTTTCTTCGGTGGCCCTAATCCTCTTCCGCAGTGAAACACCCACATCCCAAACTGAAATTAATTAACTGATTAAGTGAATTACTAACCAAATAACGTATTTTAATAACAAATTAAACAAAAATTCTGATTATAGATAAACTAGAAACTAAGCAAAAAATTAAAATTATCTAAATAATCAAAATTCTAAGATGTAACTAAAAATAAGAGAAATAGCTCCTACAATACATTTACTGTAATAACTTCTAAATCTGACCTGAAATCATGTAAAGTTTTACTTTGAGGCTCATCTTCCATGAACTTGGTTTGTTCTGTCTGACAGGGCGGGTCAAAGGTCAGCGCCAGTGCATCACAGTGTTTATGTAAAAACACAGCCGGTCACAAGCAGAGCTGACTGACCGGATCAGGAGCCGAGTCAGGCAAGCGGAGATGCAGCCTCTCTGCAGCTGCACAGTTTGTGATTATTGTGCGTTTTCTTCTTCCCGCTGGGAGGGAAAGATGCTCGGTGCGAAATAAGAGAAGGCTGCTGATGTTTCATCACTGTCACCGTTTATTTCTGGACGACTACATCGCAGACGATCTGTCCTTTCCAGATGCTGTCACTCGGAAACACAGTCAAAGTTCAAAATGTGTGATTAATGATATTAAAATACATAATTAGATAAATACATTAATTCTGTGCCGGAGGAAAAAAGTGTGGTGCAACTTGATTAAAATTTTAATGCGAGTTAATTACAGGGTCTGTAAATAATGAATTGCAATAAATTACTATCTAATAAAAACTTAGGTATTAACTACATTTATTTGAGTAACTTTGGAAAAAATTGACTTTTAGGAATAGTTTTATTACACTACTTTTAACACGAGTAATATTTTTATGAAATATCTCAATTTTTACCTCAGTAAAATTTCTGAATAAACTTTTTGTTTGTGCACAATGTTTGTTTTTCTTTTTCTGGAAGTACTTCACCCTGTTCTATCATAGAGTCTATCTGCATTACAGAGTTTCATTAGTTTAATAGCAATTAGGGCTGGATGAGAACATTTGAAAATAAGTCATTTTTTATTTTACTTTCTTGATAGTTTATAGATCATGTCACACTTTTGCTTTAAATAAACCACTAAATAGGTGAAAAAAGGGTTAAATTAGGGTTTTACATGTAAATATTAACAATGAATCTGCTTCTTTGCCGCATTAATATGAAGTTACACCATGCTGCTGATGTTTTCATCTTCTTCCAGTCTGTGATCTCCATCAGGTACATGAATCAGCTTCATGACCTCAGTCTCTTTCACTTACAGTAAATAGACGGCGCACACAGAATAAATTAGGTCAGCTCTTCATCAGCATATTGATGTCATCCTCAGTAACTGCGCTGTCTGCGCTTTTACATGTGGAGCAAATGTGACGTTCAACTAAAAACCTGATAAACAGCTTGTGCTGCCTCCTGTTGGATGCCTACAGGTTAGACACTTGTATTTGAATGGCAAAACTAAATTTAGTTTTTAATTATTGTCTTGTAAGATTAGTTGGAAGCAAAACTAATTTACAAAGTTGTTCCCTTGTGATGTCTTGCAATGATTTCTAATTAGATCTGCAGGGAAATTGCAAATTATGCTTGAAAGTATGACAATAAATGTAATTTTGTTTTAATTAGCACAGCATGAAAAGTTATATAATGAGTACGTTTAATTAAGATGGATCAGTTTTGGGTTATTGTGATAAATCTTCCCAATGGTTGTGAGATTATTTAGGAAACCCTCCATTATAATGCTGAAAAATATATCATTTTGCACTTTGAGTTTGTTTTTTGTCTTATTTTTATAATAAACAGCAAACTGTCTCTTTAGAAAGCTAGTAATAATTAAGTCAAAACGAGTTAATCAGTTACCAGGCTTTTCCTTGATAATCTGTAATTTCATGAAAAGTACTTTATATGTTCCTGAAAAATTATTTGGTAATTTCCATAAAAGTTTCAAAGCTGAGGAATTCATTTAGTCGATTGTACAAAAATATTAACCTATTTAAATATTACTATTGACGTTAGCATCCAGATATTTCATTAAATTAAGACTAATACTTCGTAATAAAATTAACCAAGTAAAAGTAAAAAGTACGGCGTAGTAAAAATAGTCTTAAAAGTACATAATTCTTCATGATCGTCTCAGGTCCAGTAGGTTGACTTCACCACAGACACATTCAGGTTCACTGTATTTATTCTAGCAAAAGAGGAAATCAAGTTGGTGGTTAACATCATTCCAGCAGCTTCTGCCCCTGTACATTAAATAAAATACAACAAATAACCCTAAACAAACTACAAGCAACAACTCCCAATGAGCAGCTAACAGCAGTTAGCAGTGGCTAACAGTTCTAAAATTAAACACAGCTAAAATGGACAACATTAATAATGATAACAGTTAAAAATGTATACAAAGCTTAGCAAAATTACTCATGAAATACTGTAGGTGATTAAATATTACTAAAGTACATGTTATAATATCATATTTGTAAAGTAAACAAGATACGTATCACAGTTACCAACGGCGAAAGGAAAAGGGGGCGGAGCTGTCGGTTAGTGGTTGCTGTGGTAACCACCAACCGTCAAGAGCGGCGTAACGGAACTTCCGGTCGATCGAAGGTTTTGAGTGGATCTCGGCAGTAGGTGACAAACCGCCAAGAGGCTGAAACCAGCGCGTCCTCTTCTGACGCACTTATCAAAAATACTCAAAGATCCAAAACGTTTGGAACTTTATTAAACAATAAAAATAAATCAACAAAACGTGTTCAAATTAATGATCTCAGTAATTATTGTTTCAACAAAGTTGCTGCGCAATTCAGAGGCGATCAGGAGTTTAAATTAGCTAATCAACCACCCCTGTGTTCAGGGGAGCGCTTATTAACAATCGCAAAATAAATATCAAGCCTGAAAACCTAATATTATAACGTTTTGTTTTTAACGTAATATCTGCTCGGCAGCCGGTTGCCATGGCAACGGGTGTGCTTTAGCGACAAACAGAGAGAGAGAGAGAGAGAGAAAGAGAGAAAGAGAGAGAGAGAGAGAGAGAGAGAGAGTAAAAAGGTACCGGTGGTTTTGAGTTGATCTCTTGTTCGGGTTGTTTTGCCTTTACAGCCGCTGTAGTTTCTGAACGTTCAATAAACGACAGACTTGGACTAATTACCACGTCATTGACAACAAACATCAAATAGGACAAATATATTCCATTAAGTAGCAAACAAATAAATTTAAATAAATTCCAGTCTGACATCTGGTTTGAGGTGATTCCTCTGGAATCTGTTGGAGGGGAAAATACCCCAACTTCACAAGATGTGCTTTTATCTTAGTGCTCTGTGGTTCCTCTCATCAGTCTGTAGTTTCTCATATTGACGTCATCAAACCAAATTTCAGATCTTCCATAACTGACTGACACCTGCTGGCCTCAGGTTTGCAACCAGCTTCTGACTGAGAAACCAGTAACCTGCTCCCAGTGTCAGAATCTCACTGAGGAAGAAACTGCATTAGGTTTTCTATCACTTTATTATTTCTGCTATAACTGATGTATATTTGCATATAAAATAAATCAATAGAGTTTCATTTACAATTTTTATATCTTCGTGTCGATGTGGTAGATCTCAGGTGGCAGAAAAAATAGATCTTGGTCTCAAAAAGTTTGGGCACCTCTGGTCTAGAGCAACAACTTCTTGACTAAATGAAATAAATACAAAGGATAAATAAACAAATTTTGACAAACTTCACATCTATAATATTGTTAAAATAAAACCCTGTTACACATATTTTCCAAAAAGTTACTTAAATAAATGTAACTAGTTTATTACACGACTCTGCTGTGTTATGCACTAACTAAATAAAGTTACTAAACAACTGGTCTAAATGAAGTGATTCATTCTGGCTGGATTACTATTTTTCTTAATCTAGAATAATTACACCTCCTCTGGATAAATTCACAATAAAAATTCTGATTTGTTCCTCCCTACAAAGGCAAAGGAAGTAAGTAGCACATAAAGTTTTTTTTCCTCACCAGACTGACAACAGAGCATCCAAAAAATGCCAAGCTGAATGAAGCATCTGTGTTTATTTATGACCCAGCTGGATAATCTCTGACCCACTTTCTGCATCTGGATGTAACCGTGTTGAGTGCACTGATCTCCCTCTGAGCCGTCCCCTAATGTAAACTAAATATTAAATTAGCTGAGCGCAAAAACAATGACTTTAAGTGTCAAAATGTTAAAAGTGGTTGATGGAGGAATTGTTGTTGTCAGATGTTAGCGGAGCGGTTTTATTTCTGTCAGTCTTGTTCAGATTTTTTTGCTGTTAGCAGTTTTTTTCTCGATGTGTGACACAAATTCAACAACATATTCACTCTGTGGGTTTATTTTTTTTAACCAATAAAAATGCAAAACATCACATCATCACATTTTATCTCCAGCGGTCATTGGGGCGAGAGAACAGGTCACAACACAGAAAAAAACTGTTTTATCTGTTTATCTTTGGTTCAGTTTTTTTTTATCTATGAAGCAGTTTTTGTTTTTTATCTGTAAAAGGTGCTATAAACATTTTATTTTATTACTTACAGGCATGACAGAGAGAAAATGCAAATTCCATGTAGAAAGAATTCGAATCAGTTTTACGTAGTTTTGATTCATAAATAATGTTTTACTTTGTTAAGCCACTTCTCCACATGATTGTTTTTATCTTATTATATTATATTATTTCCTTTATCTTCTTTTAGCTTAGGAATTGCAAACAAGGAAATTTCAAGTATTGTCAGCATCAAATTAGTTAGCTTTATTTTCCCCCTTTAATGCAAACTTGTTGTGTATATTTATGGATGCAGATAAAAATTTTAAATTGTACATTTTCAATTCTCTGTCAGAATCCACAATAAATAGCTTAGTATTTTATGCTAATTAGCAAATGTTACCCTATGTGTTTCTTCCAAGTTAGCTTCTTTAATTAGCAAAGCAGTAACACAGACGTCTTAGCAAAGTAATAACTTTTGTTCCCCTCCCAAAAGGTAAGATCTAAAAATGAAAACATATTTGTCATTTTCAGTTTTCTATTGTAAGGAAAATAATTATGTTTAATGTCTTGATACAGTTAATCCTACAGCATGTGTAAAAGGTATATTGAATATTCTCATTTGGAATAGGTTTGTGTTAAAGGATTTAAGGGAATTCTCACTAAAGATCCTGTGGTGTAATCACACAGGAACAAGAGGCCATAAAATTGGCATTCCTCGGGGCAATATAACTTCAGCCTGGCAGAGAGAAGTTTCACAG
>CAEFZX010009831.1:0-18176 GCA_903066825.1 Alfaro cultratus | reverse complement strand
CTGACTATGATCTGGTTTCTATTTGGGATCTGACTATGATCTGGTTCCCTTTTGGGATCTGACTATGATCTGGTTTCTATTTGGGATCTGACTATGATCTGGTTTCCATTGGGATCTGACTATAATCTGGTTTCCATTGGGATCTGACTATGATCTGGTTTCTATTTGGGATCTGACTATGATCTGGTTCCCTTTTGGGATCTGACTATGATCTGGTTCCCTTTTGGGATTTGCTCTACAGAAGATTCTGGAATCAGCTTTGTCCAGAGTCTCCCGGATCAAGGAGGCAGCTCAGATCGTGGAAGTCATTTTAATCTAAAACTACGTGCCAGACAGAAAGAGAAACTGAAAGCGTGTGTCTGCATTTCGGGGCGTATTTCAGGAGAATCGCCTTCTCCTCATCCACACTTCCACCTCTATCTCTCAGAGTTTCTCTCCCGTCTGCTGGAGCCTGTCACAAATTGAAAGTGAAGACCTTCCAGAAGCTAGACCTGATAATCACACATAAATTAATTAGAAAATGTTTCTTGACATTCTCTACGCACAGATGGGAAGAGGGGGAAAAGACTGAGGCAAAGCCACAAAATTAATTGTACGCTATGTGACTCCGATAATTAATTCAATCATTAATTCATGTCTGCTTTAACAACTCCTTCTGGCTCCTGTGAGGAAGGACATTTCATTCATGCGGGTTTCGGCGGCTCGGCCGCAGGGAGGAGACGTGGAGAAGCTGGTGAGTGACGGACTCAGATCTGTAAAATCTGGGGGTCATGAAGGGGTTCGCCCAACTAGGCTGCAAACAGCAAGACGCACAAAGACAGAAGACTTGGAAAATGGAAATTCAATAAGTGGCTGATTTTCTAGATAGCATAGAGCCAAAATAATCAGAATTTCATCTGATCCAATTTATATTTCATTGGTTAAAATCCATTCTCTTTTTTTTCAGGCTGCAGAAACTTTTGGGGTTTTTGTCATGAATTTTATTTTGCTCCACTCATCCTACAGTTTAGTACAGGGTCCTAAATTTTTATGTAAAATTCTCCGAGTTGCCAATTTGACAACTACACTACATAGGACTGGACAATAAATGAATAACATACTGTAAAACTCAATAGACACGCGATCAATATCAATAGATAATACATCTGATTATAATCTATACTGACAATTAGATATTAACTGATATGAAATGCTTATATCATGCTCTAGCTCTACAAAAAGTATTTTTGATTTACTGTTTAGTGCAAATATCTTAGTATGCTTTTAAAAAAATGACCAACATACAAGTAACTTTTCAGCAAGATATTGGAGCTTATTTTCGGTCAATAATTCCTTACTACTGATTAAAAGAAAATCCTAGTTCAACTGGGAGATTTTTATATTTATGACAAGACATTTTCCCATGTTGCAAGTGAAATAATCTTCCTGTGGAACCAGTACTTTAATTCTGTCCCATTGAAATGGATGTAAGATCTTAAAAAATCTCCCCAATTCAGTAGAAAACTTTGTTCTCTTTGTCAACTTACTACTTTATCCTGCCTCAGCTTAGAAATCCTGTTCAACTTCTAAACAAGTCACAAGATGTTAAGGTATCTTCAAATCATTCACCTGTTTGATATCTCTTACAGTTTTTCTAAAATCATGGTTTAAGTTTTGTGCAACTTTTTTGGGCCATTTTTATTTTTACAGTGTAATCTAGTCACTGCCACTTTTTCAACTGTGACTGCTTCTTCACAAACAAACCTCTGCAGTTTGCACATATTTCACTCTACAGACATAATTCATGCATCCAAACGTAGCCACAGAAGTTTGATTTAAGCGTAGTAATTTTACTAGTTCCAGAGGGAAATTATTTCACTTGTAACATGGAAAAAATGTCTTGTAAGGGAAACAATCTACCAGGGGAACTAGCACTTTTTCATTATTATTATTAAGGGATTTTTTTACTTGCTGCTATTACTAGCTGAAAAGTTACTTTTAAGTTAGTTGTGTAAGATTGTAAATGTACTAAGATATTTGCACTGGAAACTAGAAACTTGGTGAGATTTAGTGTTTTTGCAGTGTCACTAACATGTCAAAGGTCGGTACCCTCTGATGTTGCTGTAATGAGATGAGCACTGATGTAACCCCATACCATAACAGTTGGAATATGCAAGTTCTTTCCAACCTGTCTTAGTTGGAACATTGTTTTTTTTAATCACTTCATTGATTTTCTCATACATCTGTTGTCAAACTCGAGGTTTTCTGCTTCTGCAGACACAAACCTCCCTCACATCTTGAAGGGTGAGGGGAAAGAAAGGGTGACTGTTGTTTAATAAAGGAAGGAAACTGGTGAGTGAGAGATACTGAGGAGGACGCAGAGAGAAAGAGACAGAATGTGATAAGAAAGATAATGTGGGGATGAGGACTCGGGTGATGTGCTTCACTGCGTACATGAAGCTTTGTCACATCTTTTACTGTTTTACTTTAAAGCTTTGGTGGGTTGTTTTAGGGTCAAAAGTTGAAGTTAAAGCCTGGTCTGTTAACGGTGCATTCACACCTGCCTTGTTTGGTCTGGTTTAATTTAACTCTAGGTAGTTTGTCCGGTTTGTTTGGTGTGAATACGCACTAAAACTCTGCGGTCCTCCTACAAACCTCGGCCTCTGTTCGGTTTACGTGAACTCTGGTGCGGTTTGAATGAATGTGTGAACGCCAAGCACACTGGAGACCGCTCCAAAAGCAGGAAGCAGACTACAACGCAAGGCATTCTGGGTAAATACAGCTGAAACAAAGACCCATGTCTACCATTAGCAGAAGAAATGGCTAGTGTTTTTGTCAAAGACAAAAGAGAAATCTTATAACCACTAAAATCTGACGCTACTCCATTTCTGTTTACATTTCATGAAGAAGGAAGTTGCCCTCAGAGGTTTTTGTGTCGTTTCCTTCAGTGGTTCTTAGTGCAGCGCCCCCACAGGTGAGGAAGGGAACAGGTCTTTCAGAGGGTTTGATTCATTTGACACAGTGTAGATCAAAAACCAACAGCACCAGCTAAACAATTTTGATGTTAGCATAAGCTAACACTTTCAACACATGGTGTCTAACTGAGGCATACTGCTCCTGAAAGTCATTATGAACAATTTCAGCCTCCCTGTACTCACTTCCTCATCCACAGTGGATGAACTTCATGGAGAAAGTTCATTCCTTCTAAGCTCTTGTCATCAATCATCAAACCGCTGCTTAGAGTTTCAAGCCATCTCACTCGACTGTCGTTCAACTTTTACACCAGTAGAGTAAAAGAAGCCATCAGTCTGCCAAAAGCTGCACATTTAGAGCCACCATGATTAAAATTTCCCATCCGTCTACCTTCTAACCTCTCTGACTTAGAAATCCTTCGCCTTTAATTTCACTATCTGAACTGCTCCTCTGTTCCTCTCATTGATCCCTAACCCCTCTTCCAGCCTTCATTAGTTATCTCTGCACTCTAAAACTCAATTTCTGCTGTCTGAAACACTCCCATCTTCATCTCACCTGTTCCATCATTCCCTCTTTCCATCGCTACCTTGAACGTCTAACATGACAAAATAGCAATTTTGACCCAAACAGCAAAAATGGAGAGAAAATGTAGTTTCTTTTTTAGATTATATACAATTTTATGAGTTTAAACTCCTGATTTGATTAAATTGTTTCCAAAGTACTGGTTAAGACTTGTGCAGTCTATATTTTAAATTGGTTTTTTGTTGCTTTTATAACTTAATTTTATAGAGTCGCCTGTTTTTGACCATTTTAAATACATTCCTTGCACTTTAAGATATTCAATTCTGATTCCTTTAGGCAGAAAATGCTCTTCGGGTGAATTATCACCAGCTCTGTTTATTCCGCTTAGTTTGAACTCTAGTTTGTTTGCAGATTAGTATTCAAAGAAAATTCACCTATTTGTAGATTTTTTTTGCAGAAAATATGCAAAAACACATGCAGCTGAAATTAAGAGTGGAGATTAAGACTGTAGACATTTGCTTTTGTGCTTTACCAATATGGCTCCCACTGTGCAAATAAATACATTTTAAGGTATATTTGTTGTTTGAATTAAAATAGGCAGTTTTAAGCATTCTTAGAGTGGGTGTGAAGTATTTGCATGCAGTTGTTGACACTAATACCCACTAATACCCAGGGTTCACTGTATTCTGGTATTTAGTTTCAAAGAAATCTAATGGCTTTCTTAAAAAGCAGAGCAACAAAAAACTCACAGCAGTGCACAGCAACAGGAGGGGGAGGGGCAACACTACATCAATCTTTGCCCCATAGAGCTGGAAAAAAAGTCTAATTTGTCTATATGAGTTCAAATTACCTCTTGGTCAACTTTTGTGTTGATAAAACTTTTGTAACTCACTAAATCCCTGATGAATCTAGAAAAAAAAGACGGAAGAAAATATTTCAGCTCCAAAATTGAGATTCCAAATAGATATTAGCAAAACTAGCAGTAAATGGGCAAATAAAGGAAGAGATACCCGTAAAGTAACCTTTAAATGTGATTTTCTTTATGAAAAGGAAAAAAGATGCAGCAGAATAAACTGATGAGGGAGCACCTTGTGCGGTTCATGCTCTGTATGTAAATGTGGCTCCAACATCTTCCATTCCTCAGCACAAATAAATTAAACTCTCAGCATTGATAATAGGCGCACAGTGTGGTTTCATGCACCACTATAATTAACTGCAGTATGATAACCCAACGTCAACCCCCCTCACACACAGGCAGCCTGGTAAATAACAATAATAACCATTATTACGTCTGCCATTATAATGCTTTACTGGAGCTCATTTGAATATTTCTGGTGGGGAAGGATAAGGAGTGGAGAGTGCTGGCCAAGCAGGAAAACCGCCGTGATCAGCTGGAGTAAAAAAAACCCAGGAAACTGGAAACCTTCATCTATCGCTGCAGGGGAAGCCGGGGTACCCAGAGGGAACCCACGTGTGCACCAGGAGAACATGCAAACTGCATGTAGAAAAACCTCAGGGCTCATTTAATGTCCTGTTAAAAATATTTAGATGTTGACACAAGCTACATCTTTTCATGTCAAACCCTCCCATCTCCTCATGGACTCCTCTGAGGGTCTGCTGTGTCACCGGTCTCCATGACAACGGCAGGAAAACCCTGCAGAGCGGACCTGTGTCACATCCGGCCCAAATGATGACTGAAGTGCTCTCAAGAAACACAGCTTGAGTTTGAATTAAACTACAAACAAAGTAAAATAGAAAGTCTGGTTTGTTCAGGGAGGTGTGAATGTGTAATCAAACTTTCATTTGGTCCTAAAAGGACCGGAGGCCGCTTCAAAAACAGGAAGTGGTCTGCAGCCCAGGGCATTCTGGGTAAATACAACCAAAACAAACAGGAGAAATGGCTCTTTGTGTTTTAATACAGACAAGAGAAATCCTACATCTGCTAAAATCTGACGGCACTCCATTTTTGTTTACATGTAAACATTTTGTTTACATGTCTTCTTCAGAGGTTTTTGTATTTTTCCTTCAGTGGTTCTTGGTGCAGCGCCACCACAGTCCAGGAGGGGAACAGCTTTTTTTAAGAGGTTTTAGTTCATTTGAAACAGTAAAGAGTGAAAGTGGGACTGGACGACATGGCTGAAAAGCTTATTACGTTATAACAGTTTTATATCAGTCCAGGTTGGTAATTTTTTTTGTTGTTTTAAATATCTGAAATGCTGCTAATACTGTTGGCGTAACATTTCCTGTTTCATCCAGTTTTCACTTCATGTTTTTTTTTTAAGCAGTTATGAGTCAAGGTGGCAAAAACCTGAAACAGCTGCTGCGCGAGTTACTCAACAGGTTGTTGCTAGGTAACCAAAGAGTGAGTGGGTTTGTTGATCCCACTAACTTTGCTTAGCTGGATGATAAGTTGAGCGGCTAAAGTCTTTGCCTACATCCCCCAGAATGCTGTGCATTTCTGGATGGGAGTTCAGTGAATATTCTATCGATATTGATCATGTGTCTATCCTTATATATATTATTGATTTGTTGTCCTGTCATAGGTGAAAGATGTGAAAAAAAGGGACAAATTTTGTTCTCCAATGGAGCCGAACCTACTGGACCATCAGCTGTGAAAACCTCCTGATTCTCCTCCAGATTTACCAACAGTCTCTCTGCTGCTTTTCTTATTATTCTGAGACGTTCAAAGCTCGGTATGTTGTTTTAATAACTACTTTTGCTTTAAACTAACAAACCTCTGAGGTCTTCATTTTCTAATCACTTAACTTCTAGCATAAAAGTAGACTTCACGCAAATCCACCACACTTTTTAAATTCTCATTTCTAAAACATTATCTGCACCTTTTCTTAATTTTGCCAATCCGTCTGTTAGTGTAAGGATTTAAACCAACAAACTCTTGGTTTTCCATCATTCTTCCGGTCGGTGAGTCTCCCTCTTTGACCGCCGGCGGAGGTTTCTGCCGGAGGAGCGGATGTGTGGACCGCCAGGCAGCCATCCAGCGAATGACAGGGGATTACTCTGACACCGCATTTGCATATCAAGAATTTTAAGCAACCAGGGAGAAAATATCGAACCCTGCAGCCTGCAAGGTCATTCAAAAGACACTTTTTTTCTCTCCTTCCTCCCATCTCTTCGTAATTTATTTTGCATATCATGAAAGTGCGGACGCAGTGAAGATTAAAAAAAGGCGGCTTTGGCATATCATGCCATCCCTGATAGGGAGGCAGCTCCCACCTAGATTTCATGCCACCGCCACCACGCCCTGAGCAAACCGACACTCGCTTATATCTTGATCGCTTTAAGACAAAAAAAAACAACAAAAAAAATAGAAATTACTGAAGCTTCTAATCCAGCTCCTCATCTCTTTAATTTTAAGGCTCCTCCATATCAGCTGAAGCCACAAACAGTTTGATAGTTGCAAAAAGAGCAAAAAAAAAGCTAAAAATGAAGAAAAAACAGCAACAAACGCAGAGAATCATGTGCTGTGATCTCTCACATTAAGGGACGTGTTCAGATTCACACAGAAACACGGAGACTGTGCTAAACACGTCGAGTCGCAGCCAGTAATGAATCACATTATCTGTAAAGAGAAAGAAAACCCCAGAAATTAAAATGTTCTGTTGTTGTTTTCTCTCTTTCATGTTAATATCGGCCTGTTCGACAGCAACAAAGACCGATCTGAATAAAATATTTGAATAAATTAAGAGATTCGTATCAGGAGGTTAGAACACAAACTGGGCTCAGAAAGGGAAATTAAAATTTTCATATCTAGGAATTACTGGTTTCCAGACGAGAATAATTCACTTTTTTTATCATGAGAAATATAATTACCGGATTACTATTCTATGAATTTATACAAAACCAAGCATGACATTTATTAGCCGCAAGCTTTATAATGAATCATAAAGTACGCTTATTTTTCTTAAACATGTCACACATTAAACAGCATAGAGGCAAAAAAAAAAAAAACAATCAAATGTTTGGTAAGTGTAGAGAACCTGAAATATAATGGAGTGAATGAGAGTCTGGGTGTGCGCTCTCGGCACTCTGGACTGATTTGACAGAAAACTGAAAGTCACACAACAATGCAAGATGCACTGAGTGAAAGTAGACAGAAATACCTGCATGTTGATGTATAAGCTGTATATGTGGGGAAGAAACTGGGAGTGGCAGGAGTTTAAATAATAAAAAGTTTCTGAATATTTCACTGGGTCAGAATCTAGAGTGACATCATCACTCTGAGCTGAAGGAAAAATCTCAAATTTAAATTGTTATTTTTATAAAAACTATGAAAGTCATCAAAATGAAACTTTAATCCAGTAAAGTACAACTTTCAGTGAATCGTTTAAACTTCAAACTGTGTTTCTACTAAACAGTATGGCTGAGCTGTGGACGTCCAAACTGTGTCCATGCTACAAACGTTAGCTTAATGTTAGCATTTTTAGCTAAAGTCATGAAGACGTCGATAAAAGCTGTTGCATATAATTCATGATTCCACAGAGAAAGCATGCTAATGGTCAGATCAAAACGTTTCTCAATACTGAACAGATTCAGAGTCTAGAGTGACATCATAACTCTGAATATTTCATGGAAAAAGCAGAGAAAATTGATTAAAATTGATCGGTACGGCGAAGCTATGGACTCCGATGACTCCTATCCAGTTTCAGACTAAAGGGTAAAACTCACAAACTTAAAATAAAGTCCACTAACGTGATTACATAAATGTCCTATCAAACTAATCCTGTATTTTTTAATGGATACAGGAATAGTTTATAGCAACAAGAATCGCTTTTGTGTTGAAAATAAAAAATATTACGCACAACATAAAGATTTTACTTCCTGAGCTTTGACTTAAAGTGTTAATTTTAATTATAAAATTGTGATTTTAAATTTTACATATTTTTTATTATTGTTTTAGATTTGTTAAATATTTTTATTTAACTGTCATGATTTTTGAAAATAACTGTTCACTTTGCCATTAAAGGGTTTTTGTCATTTTTTTGTTAAAAAAGCCAAATTTAGCTAATCATAACTGATTTGTAAAAGCAATAAAAAAGGCAAAATATCCAAGAATCAAAAAGTACTTAAGTATTGAGCTGCTTTTCCTGGGAAAGCGAATTTTCCTCCACATGACTCAAAATCAGCAGCAGAACCTCCAGTGATTTTAATGTGAAAACAGCTGAAATAGTGATCAATACGCAGAAATAAGAAGAGGAGAATATTATTCAGTGATCTGTGATGAGAAAACTGAAAAGTGACACTTTATTAGTTCACCAGAGTGCATAGAAAGTGCTGGTTGTGTCCGACTTGCAGATAAAAGCAGCACATTGTCACTTCTGGAAGGTCAGCAGATGTTTAACAAGATTATTTTCTGAGCGATACTTTCAGCAGAAATGCTTTTCATCAGATAAAAAGTGACCGTTTAAAGCTTTACCGTTTCCCTGTGAACATCAGAATAACGCCAACACTGTGGTTTAAATGGAAACATTTAAAAATCTAAACGCAGGCAGGAAAACTCCTGAATAAATGCAGAGTTTTGATTATACGATCTGAAATCTGCTTCGTATTTATCGGTTGTATCTCTCATTTGACTCAATTCTTCAACAAATTATAGATGACAGACATCTTAATAAATGGAGCAAAAATCCAAAATGTTCCCCAATCATCTTGAAACATAAATCTGAATCTTTTTGGATGATTTGAAGCAGCGTGTTTGGGATAAAAACCACATGACTGCTGATGTCTTATGGCCAAGATAAGCGTTTCTGTGAATGTGGAAGAAGTACTGCAGATCTGATTAGACTTTTAATAAAGCTGCAAGGACATGGCGCACCATAAAATATTACTAAAAACACCAAGGAATAAATTGATTTAAACAAAAACTTAAAAAAAAAATTTAATTGGTTATCAGAAAATTCATGATATGGTTTAAATAAATAGATTATTTTTCTTTTTTTGCAAAACCCACAAATTGTTAAAACAAAAAACTGACTTTTTCATGCAGCAACATAATTTGGGCCTGAATTCGGAGCGTCGTTAAGGCCCACTGTTCGATATGTTAGAGCAGGTGTGTAAAAGTGTGGTTCTCGGGCCACATGTGGCTCCAGGACTGATTTTCTGCGGACCCCGCCTGTAATTTGAGAATCTTACAACCGAAATTTCTCTCAAAGGTCAGTTGGTTGATGCAGATGGAGACTTTTTAATTTAAACTAGAGCAAAATTATTACTGAAAAATGCAAATCTTACAGTGGAAAAAAGTTAGAAAGAACAAAAATGATTCATTTTTAACAACCACAAAAGAATAAAAACTTTTTCACTCAAAAATCCGACTTGGGTGCATCCAAATCTGCTTTTAATTAATTTATAGAACGTGGCAAAATACGGCTGGGTTTTTTTAATAACTGAAATAAAGATTCTGATACTCAAGAATGAATAGTAGCTACTAAGATGAGGAATAATTAAATTCATGTATTCCTAATATTGTGTGAAATAAGTCGCTAAATGAAACTTTGCAGAAAGGTACATTTTTTATCTGATTAATCGTCAAAACTGTCAATAGATTAATCAATAACTAAAATAATAATTAGTGGAAGAACCTATTTGTTAGACACATTTACACTAATTATGGCTTTTTTTCTAAAGGTTTAATGACTGAAATCGAGATTCTGACACCACAGGATGAACAGTAGATCCTAGTTTGTGGAGTATCTATTTATTTATCTCTAAATAAATATGTTTTATAAGATTGTATAAAATAAACTTAAATGGTTAAATGAAAAACCTGCAGAATGTGTCCATTTGTTATCTGATTTATTGAATAATCATCAACATAATCAATAGACTAATTGATAACTAAAATAATCATTGGCTGCAGCCCTATTTTCTAGACACAGACTCATTACGGATGTTTTTCTAAAGATTTAATCACAAATCAAGATTTTGACACCTGAAAAATCTGCAGAATGTGTCCATTTGTTATCTGATTAATCAGTTAATTGCCAAAGTAATTGATAGGACAATCGATAACTGGAATAATCATTAGTTGCAGAATCTAACTTCTCGACTCATTTAGACTCATTACAGCTGTTTTCCTAAGCATCTGTTAACTCAAACTGAGATTCTGACACCCCAGGATGAGCAGCAGCTCCTAATTTGAGGCGATTCGTTTTGATTTTCCAGGTTTTCCCGACGAGCCGGTGAGCAGCTCGTTAGATTTAAAGTGTCTGAAAGGCAACAAGAGTGAGAAACGAGCGAAATTCCAACAGTCGGACTCGGAGATAAAAGCCTGTTTATTCCCAGAGCTGCACACCTCTCCTCTGCGTTCATGTCACACACGTGGGGAACATTTCTTATGAGCAGAAGAAACAATGAAAAGAAGGAAAACGGAGGAAGGGGTTGTTAGCAGTGATGGAGAGAACAGAGGAGAAGGTGGATGGATGGAGGGAGGAAGGAGAGAGGAAGAGGAGGAAGAGGAGGAGGAACGGGGGGCTTGACGATAAGAGAAAAATTCAGACCGGTCAAAGTTTCCTTTTTGCCAATCGTGCTCCTGATAAAGACAGCGCCTGCTCCGGAGCTGATAGAGGGGCTATCTCTCTCCCTTACTCTGCCTCCCCCTTCCTCCTCCTCCTCCTCCTCCTCCTCACTCAGCCGGCAGTTAGTTTGTGAGGAGGAGAGGAAAAGAAGGGCCGTATCAGTGCAGCATCATGGTGCTAGCATCAACCAGCCACCGCGCAGCAATTAATATCGCTCCAATTACTGTTAAAGGGACAAGGCTGGGACAGGACGATAATGAACACATCCTCTCTTCCCCGGCAGAGGAATTAAAACACACACACACACACACACACACGGGAGAGAGAGGCGCACGGATGTACATAAAACGTGCACAGCTTGAAAAGGAAATAATACGAGATAGTGCAGTAATCTTCCTGCATTGTTTAACTCATTGAAGACAACAGACAGAGAGAAATAAATAACCAAACGCAGCTCGATAAGAGAGGAAATAAATAATAAAATTATTTACTTCTTATCTGCTCTCAGCCGTGTGTGTTTTTTTTTTTTGTTTGTTTTTTGTTGTGACTTTAATGTGTCACTTTCACGTCTGTGGCAACACAACAGGACCAGGAGGACCTCAGAGGATGAGGACACAAGAGAAGAAGAAGAAGAAGAAGAAGAAGAAGAAGAAGAAGAAGAAGAAGAAGAAGAAGAAGAAGAAGAAGAAGAAGAAGAAAACGGAGGAGACAATCCTCTCGAGAAAATGAAGGAGCTGAAAGCTTTACGTTTGTTCTGAAATATAAAATACTAATGAACAGAGCTGACAGTTTAACAGCAGCAGATTTGAATATGGAACCTGGAAAGAGAAAAACAAGAGGGGAAGGAAAGAAGGAAGGATACAAAGACATAAGGAGAGAAAAATAAAAGATACAAGGAAGGAAAGAATGAATAGACTCCAACAAGGGAGTGTAAAAGGAAGGAAACCACACAAGTAAATGTGAAAAACACAATGAAGGGAAAAAAGAACAAGGAAGGAATGGAAGCAAAATACATGGAAACAAAAGAATCAAGGACTTCCACTGGCCTAGTCAAAGTCCAGAAGGTAGCATGTTTGGCTACCTTTTAATGGGGAACAATGAAGTGAAGCAACGCTGAAGTGAACTCTGGTGTGGTTCGAATGCGAATGTGAGCACAAAGTGGACCGGAGACCGCTCCAAAAGCAGGAAGTGGACTACAACGCAGGGCATTCTGGGTAAATACAGCCAAAACAATACTAGAATTTCTAGTACATATTTCTAGTGACATGCTCTAGTACAATTAGACAAAGAATATCTGGTAAGATTTAGTGTTTTTACAGTGCGGTTTGGTTGATCGCAGTGTGAAAGCGATCAGATCTGAAAACAACCTTAGATTATCAAACTGAAATATAAAGTTAATTAAAATGCAGTGTGTAACCATGATTGTACCAGTGTGGTGACTCTCACCTGGACCTCTCCACTGTAACATTTCCTCCTCTTCCTCCCGCTCCTCCTCCTCCTCGCCGCCGCTCTGCAGAGCAGCCGGCTCCTCCCCTTCGCCATCGTCATCGTCGGGTCCTCCTCCTGAGTCCTGCATCGCTGACTCTGGAAACACAAAGAGCTGCAGTTGAATCAAACACCCAGCTGGTCACAGGTCAAACCCCAGAGTGTGTGTGTGTGGGTGTGTGTGTGTGTGTGCGTGCGTGCGTGCGTGCGTGCGTGTGTGTGTGTGTGTGTGTGTGTGTGTGTGTGTGTGTGTGTTTGTATTCTTCCTTTCTGCTGATCAAAGGCAGCAGTGAAATCTTACCAGGTAATTTGGGTCCAGTTCATAATGCAAATATCTAGGACTGTCACAATAATAATAACAATAGTAATAAAAATTGCATGATTTATCGTTTTTCTCTTCTTTCTACTAAAAACTGGATGCTAAAAGTCTTCAGTCCTGTGATTTGGTCTCAACTAAATGGTTTTTTGAAGGACAACTTTGTTTCCAGATGATTCATAATTCATTTAATTTGTTGTTTCTGTTTTGTTTAATTAATTTAGGCTATTTTAAATTTCTTCCAGTGTCAAATGTTCATTAGAATTTAATATTTATTGATCTTTGAGAATGTGTTCTTGCACTATTATATTATATTACTTAAAAAAAACAATATTATTGTTTATTGCAGTAACTTCTGAGACAATTTGTCGTCCAGCAAAATTTGCTACAAATATCTAAATATACTTAAAATAAGATAAACTTACTCACAAGTAACTTATTATAAGTATAAAGGAGTTAGTTTTAAGTTAATAATTCCTTAATATTGATGGCAGATTATTTATAGAATTGGAAAAAATATCTTATTGTAGTGAAACTTGTACTTATTAAGGACTTATTTACATAAAACAGGTGTGTCCAAAGTGAGGCTCGGGGGCCATTTGTGGCCCTTGGAGTGATTTTGTTTGGTCTTCAACTGCAACTCAAGAATGACACAAATTAGCCCTGAAAGTTGCAAACCTTTTATTTGTAATCAGGCTAAAAATATAACCAATTTGGTTTTCTAACAATAGAAAATGTAAAGTACAACACAAAGTATTTGTATTTTTATAACCAAGCTTTAAACTGAAAAACCAACTTTACTGTGCCTAAATCAGCTTTTATTTAATTTATTAAACTCAAATAAATATAGAAAGTGTGTAGAAGTGTACACTTGCTATATTGTATTGCTATAATAAAATCTTTAACTGCTTGATTTTTATTTTAGTCTACTATTTATTATTTTAACATCAAACATCATAAATGAAACATTAATAAAAAGTGTGACGTGTAAAGATGGAACCTGATAAAATGTGACGTTTCAATTTGACATTTTTGTGACCCTCCAGTACTTTTGACTTGGTGATTTTGGCCAAAGTTTGGACACCCTGACTTGAAACAAGCTCTTACATGTTGCTGAAAAGTTGCATGTAAGTTAGTTTTGTCTTATTTCACAGATATTTGCACTATAAACTTGACCAATTGTGTTTTTGCAGTGTGTGCTCTCCACTCGTTCCTCTTTTTGTCTGCTTTTCTCTCCCGTTCCTTGCCTGCATGAAGGCAGGTCTTGTGCAACGTTCCCTCCTCTAATCTTTCCATCTGCTTCGCTTCCTGCCATCCCACTGTCACCTTCAGGAGAAACTGAGGCGGCCTGTGTTACGCTAATCAGCTCTGGTATCCCCGTCATTGATCAAGCTGATTAGCCAGCCTCTTGCTGCCTGATCAAAGACATCATGGGCATGCTGGGTTCAGAATATCAGGCTGTGTGTGTGAGACATATATTAACCCTGAACTTTGCCTGGTGGTATCAGTGAGTCCATCAGACCTCCGGGCCTCTCCCTATTAGCACAAGTCATGATTCGTTAGATTAGATTGATAGTTGCATCATTACATATCACAATATCTGACCGGGGATCTGTGTTACGACATCATCAGGCCAAGGGTCAACTGACTGCATGGAACTGGGTCTGACACGTCAGGATTAGCCTCCTTAATAATGATAACCGGCTGAAATTCTGGAGCCCGTCGGTTTTATTTATTTGCAGTTTTTCTGGTTGCTTTTTCTCTAAATTTTGGTCCAGGACCATTTCAGAGGAATGTTGCAATGACTTAACTTTGAGTTATGAGTCATTAAGGCAAAAAAAAAAAAAAAAAAAAAAAGCTCCTAAGATTGTCAACACAACAAACCTTAGCAAAGAACCAATTTCAGATTGGATCTTTAGGTGTTGTTACCAACAGGATGTTAGAAAAATAAAGTTTAGTACCATTTATTTAGCCTGAGTCAACAGAAAGTCACATTTGAGAACTTGGCAAAAAGTCAAAATTCAGCTAAAGAATGATGATTTTTCATTTTAGATCGGTCGGTGGTCAAACTGTGCTAAGGTAAACTTAGAGGAAATGGGCTACAAACAAAAATAAGGTAAAATAAACTAACTTAAGATAGGATAAAGTGAGATGGCGCACAAATGTGTCCTAATTTAGTTTAGCTTTCGTTACTTTCATTCAACTTGGCACAGAATACCTAGTTATGCTTAACCTAGCCTAGTTTTACTGACTGGCAGATTATTTCACTTATAACACAGGGAAAATGTCTTCTTATAAGTGAAATTGCAATAATTCGCTAATTTAACTAGTACTTTTTATCAATATTTATGAATTATTGACTTCAAACAAGATTATATGTCTTGCTAAAAAGTTACTTATAAGTTAGTTTTGTCTTAATTCAGGTGTACGATATTTGGCTAGAAACTAGACCAGAATTATTGGTACGATGTTGTGTTTTTGCAGTGTACCAACCTAACATGTTTTTGCTTGACTGACTGAATCAAAGGATGTTTTTGAAAACTTGTCATTCGAGCTGAAAAAACTTAAATCTGTTTTTCTCCGAGTCCTAATCGTCTCCGCCATTCTGAAAACTCCAGACTTTAACTTCCTCCTTTCTCCTCTTCCCCCAAATCCCGCCCAATCTGCGGCCCCCGCCCCGATAACGCTGCAGCCGTGTGCACAAAGGCCATGTTTACCCTTGCATTCCCGCTCCGATAAACAGCGATAGCGCCCGATCGATACGGGCCATAAACGCCCCGTGACGCCTTCGCGCTCCGTCGTTATTAACGAAAGAGTTAAGAGGCCGCTTTAAAAAGAGAAGACATCCAGTTTCACGTCACGTCCACTTTCCAACCGTTTCAAATCCTCACACAAGATGTACTGTACACACACACACACACACACACAGCCCCCCCCCTGCCTAAACAGTGCCATTATTTTCAGCTATAAATCACATTGAATGGCACATTGATTTTATCCTGCAGGGGCTGCAGCACGAGGGGAGCTGCAGACACAGTTATTGCGTTTAATATTATCAATATTATCTCCCATATCATCTGAGACAGGGAGGCAGGTATCAGGAGGAGTCGACAGACACTTTTCTGCCAACTCCCACCCCCCCTTTCTTCGCCCTCCCTCCTCTTCCTCCCCCCTCAGCGAGGCAGTTTCCATCAATCTGATAAGCTGAACTTCCCCTGTCACACCTGCAGGGCAAAGTCACCCAGCATTCTCTCGCCTCCCAACTCCGACAGCCCTCCGACTTCATCCTTTGTGTGCTTGAATGTTTCCTTTCTGCGACATGCTAAATGGTCCGATCGCATGCATCCCCCTCTGACCCTGGTTCCGGTTCTACGCAACACGGGTCAGATCCACCAACAGGACTTTCTCAACAGCATCCCAGATACTTTTTGTGACGTTTCTTCCTATTGTTCTGTGTTGTTCCAGTTATTCTCGCCGCTGTTGCGTCTGGCGACTCCTATACGATGTTATTGGTTTTATGTGGCTGTCAGGAGTCGAACCGTATCGTTCTTAACAATCTGAAGCCGAAACAGTGGAGAGGCAGCCACAACGGGTGATATTTCAGTTTGAATAAAATGCATGGATCACTTTTTTAAAAGTCTGTGAGCAGGTTTAGTATGTATTTATTGAAAAATGTTTGGAAAAGGAACAAAAATATTAAATTCTGCTGAACAAATATGGAATCATTAGTCTAATATTTTTGCTATTAATTATGACAACACTACTTTTTAAGTTTCATAGATAAAACAACAACAACTGGGTGAAAAGTTCAGTTTGATGCTTTGGTCTCAAAGCATCAAACTTTGCAGGTTCACAATTCATTTTATTTGTTGTTTCTGATGTTTTGGTTTTTATTTTGAATATTTTAAAATGTCTTCCAGTTCCAGTGTTAAATGTTCATTAGCATTTAATATCTGTTGATCTTTGAGAATATGTTCTCGTGCTATTATGCCATTTTCTTTATATTACCTGAAAATGGTCTCAAAACAATAATAGTATCGTTTATCACAATAACTTCTGGGACGATTTATCCTCCAGAAACATCTGTTATCACGACAGGCCTAATCCTGTTAACTCGGTTCACGTTTTTAAAAGTCACTGCAGCTGCAAAAGTTGCAAAAATAACTTCCACCACAAATAAGAATTACTCAAATGAATCAATAAAAGTCCAAAATTAAAAGACGGGAACTTCTTCTGATTGGTTGGTGGAGAAACAAACTGGTTCACAGCGGACATCAATCAATCAGTTTGGAGAGTTTTATACATTTTAAGAAATAAAAACCGAAAGCAACCGTCTCCACAGCGAGCAAAAAAGACGTCATATTTTTATTTTTTAAAGCAAACAGTGCTCCTTTTGTTAAACCAACAGGCAGAGAGCTGTTAAATTACACGGACAGATACAAAGCAGCGAATCCTGACTGTGAAGAAATGACTGTTGCTGCTAATCCGGTGTACAGTCTTGAGCTGTTTATCACGATGAAACCCGAGATTACCGCCTCTGTCGTTTGTTCCTTTACGCCTCACGCACACTTTTTCTATCGTCGCCGATCACACACTGATCAAAAACTGCAAAAAGAACAAAAAAAAATCAGTTTGCAAGACAAAAAATGTTTAAAAAATTCCCGCTGATTGGCTCAGACGTTGGTACGACAATTAGAGGTCAGGAGGAGGTGACGTGTCGACTTATCGGGCCAGAAGTGGATTTTTATCACGTTTCCTGTGATGTGTAAAAATGATTGTTTGAAAAAGAAGAAGAAAAAAAGGAAATTGTTGTTTTTGCAGGCCGCTGCAACTGAAGAGCGATTCTGAGAAAAGAGAGGAAAAGAAAGAAAAGAAAAAAAGAGAAGAAGAGACGTGCAGAACAGATGCTCCTTAATAAACGACGCTTTCGATGAACGTTAATAAACCGGCGACGAGCGCTCAGGCCTCTTACTGCTAGAATGTGTTTTTCTTGCTAAAGTTATCAGGCTGGTTATCACTGTGTGTGTGTGTGTGTGTGTGTGTCGTCCAGATGGCGGATAACAGGCCCTGCCTTTATTAGCCAGCGCTGGCCTGATAACGACCTGGTATTGATCCCAGGTTGAAAGAGCAGGTTCGTCAAACATGGCTGATTTACAGAGAGCTGATAATGGCAGCGCTGGGCAACCGAGGAACCCCGGAGAGGAGAAAGAGGAGTAAATCAACACTCTGATGATGAAGGAGGTGTGTGTGTGTGTGTGTGTGTGTGTGTGTGTGTGTGTGTGTGTGTGTGTGTGTGTGAGTGTGTGTGTGTTGGTGTGTGTGTGGGGGAGAGACAAGAAGAGTCGTAGACAAATCAGCTCTGTCTAGGT